>VSMD01111354.1:19277-40700 GCA_008750895.1 Mirza zaza
TTTATTTATTTTTGAGACAGAGTCTCACTTTATTGCCCAGGCTAGAGTGAGTGCCGTGGCGTCAGCCTAGCTCACAGCAACCTCAAACTCCTGGGCTCAAGCAATCCTGCTGCCTCAGCCTCCCAAGTAGCTGGGACTACAGGCATGTGCCACCATGCCCGGCTAATTTTTTTATATATATATTAGTTGGCCAATTAATTTCTATTTATAGTAGAGATGGGGTCTCGCTCTTGCTCAGGCTGGTCTGGAACTCCTGAGCTCAAATGATCCGCCCACCTCGGCCTCCCAGAGAGCTAGGATTACAGGCGTGAGCCACCGCGCCCGGCCTTAGGCTGGTTTTGAACTCCTGACCTCAAGGAATCCACCTGCCTTGTCCTCTCAGAGTGCTAGGATTACAGGCATGACTGTCAGCAGGTTCTTATTTTTTGCCTGGGCTAGAGTGCTGTGGCGTCAGCCTAGCTCACAGCAACCTCAAACTCCTGGGCTCAAGCGATCCCCCTGCCTCAGCCTCCCAAGTAGCTGGGACTACAGGTGCATGCCACCACACCCAGCTTAAATTTTTTCTATTTTTAGGAGAGATGGGGTCTCACTCTTGCTCATGCTGGTCTCAAACTACTGAGTCCAAGCAATCCTCCGCCTTGGCCTCCCAGAGTGCTAGGATTACAGATGTAAGCCACCACACCTGGCCATGTCGGCTGGTTCTCTGCACTGTGCCCCAGGGTTGTCCCAACTGTTGCTCTCCAGCCACACTGAACTCCCGAGGCCAGGGTCACCCCTGGCCTCTAGGCTCACAGAAAGCTCTGACCTAACTGGTCATCTTCCAGGGACCCCTCCTCCAGCACCTGGGTCTGAAAGCTAGGCAGCACGTATCACTCTCTCTGTGTGAATTCCTCAAAGCAGCATTTCATAATGCTCAGATTTCAGTCTTGACTGTACCTGCTCTAGAGGTAGCAGGACCTGGCCCCAGGGCCTGCTTGGCCTTTTCTTGTGCCCTGCTTACTTCCTTTTCATCTTGGCTGCCTTGCATGCCAAGCTCTTCCTTGCCCTGGGACTTGTGCATCTGTCTCTTCCACCTGGGAGGGGGGCTGTCCCCACCCCTTCTCATCCACCCTCCCACCCCTATCCCTGCCAGTGACTGTTGAGTTCCTTCCTGGAATATCCACCATCTGAAATACCTTATTTCCTTTTTTCAATTTTTCTTTCTTATCGTCTGTCTTCCTTTGCTAGCATTAAACTCGCATGGAGAAATCTTACAGTTTACTTCACTGTTACTCTTTCTGCTCTTTGAATGGTATTTGGCATTCGGTAGGAGCTGAATAAATACATGTTGAATGGAATGACTTTTATTACTTGTTTCCCATTAATTCATTCATTCCTGTGAAATGTGCTTTGGAGTTGCTGCTGCTCTGATTCAGGAACTGCACTAATGGGCACAGCAGAAAGCTAATGTTGGAGGTGGGTTTGCCCTCCTGAGGTTCACCTGGGACCCCGTGGGGCCCATGAAAAAGGAGACAGGGTGATTCCCAGGATAGCTGCCCAAACTTGGTCAGGATCCAAGTAGAACAGCTCCCATTTGCAGGGTATTCACTCAACACAGCACAGGTCAGCCTGCCCCATGCCACCCCCTGCACCTATGCTCAGGTGCCACTCTGGACACGCTTGTTCTCTGTGGCCTTGGCTCATGTCGTTATTGGTATGACTCCATTTTTTTTTTGTCTTTTCACTTTGCAGAGGAATGTTTGCTGGGGGATTGAAGGAGATGGAGCAGGAAGAGGTCCTGATCCACGGTGTGTCCTACAACGCCATGTGCCAAATCCTGCATTTCATATACACCTCCGAGCTAGAGCTCAGCCTGAGCAATGTGCAGGAGACATTGGTGGCTGCCTGCCAGCTTCAGGTGAGGCTCACCTCATTGAGCAAGGTAGACCTATACCCAAATGGGGTTCCTCATGATGCTTGGGATGCCTGCAGGGCACTGGCATTTTGGCTGGAAGCTGAGTCAGAAGGTCAAGGACACTGAGTGTGAAAGAGGCCACAGAGCAGGGAGGAGGCTCAGGGTATTGCCTGGGAGCTCAAGCATAGCTGCTCCAGATGCCCCTTGCCCAGGTTCCTCTTCTACCTTTGCCCTCTGCTCATTTGCTGGTTTCTTTCCTCAGCCTAACTCCCTGCCATTGAAAGGATCCTGCACATAAGCAGTGGGCCAACCCCAAGGCCATACATGGGATGTCCCGTTTGCTCTGGGGCCTGGCCATGCTGAGCGTCCCCAGCATTGCTGCCAAGGCCCCTCTGCCTGTCCCTGTGCTTGGCCGCTTGTATTAATATCTCTTGAAAACCATTTTCCTTTCTGTTACTGAACTTTAAATACTTGTTTTCTATAGAATTGAAAAAGTTTTCTGAGGCTGTGATAGTGTGAATTGCATTTGGGAGATTCTATTGAATCTCAGTGGTGTGGGTACAGTTACACAGGGGTGGCCCTGCAGGTGCCTTTGAGCTATCATCAGAGGCCTGGTCTGGGTTGAGAGTCACTTCTTCCCACATTTTTTGAAAGTGAAACAAAACGCTAGCTGAATTAATCATTCTGACCTTTCTTCATATGAAAGCATGTATGGGGCAATTAGAAAAAAACTCATGTCATAGGATATCCAGTCTGCTCCAGGGCGTCTGGAGGTCCTGCCCTGTGACCATCCTTTCAGCACCCTGGGCTCAACCTAGGGGGCTTCTTGAGTCCTTCTACATTGTTCATTCCCTATATCCAAGTTTGGACAAGGCATTCTTGCCAACATTTCTTATAGCCATCTCTGACCTCCCGTTTCTGCTTTCGCCTCCTCCCTGCATTGATCATGCACACTGACACCAAATCATCTTCCCAAACAGTGTTTTCTTTCTCTCCCCAGTCAGCACGAAGACCTGCAGTCTCTTCCCACGGGTTTTGGCCGGTGCTTCTGAGTCCCGGGCCATCTCCCCAGTGCCTCAGAGGCCGAAGCCCCCTTTGTTTATTAACATAATGGGCTTCTCTGCAGTACCGGTTTTTTTGTTTGTTTGTTTGTTTTTGGTTTTTGTTTGTTTGTTTGTTTTTTTGTTTGAGACAGAATCTCACTCTGTTGCCCAGGCTAGAGTGAGTGCCGTGGCATCAGCCTAGCTCACAGCAACCTCAGACTCCTAGACTCAAGCAATCCTCCTGTCTCAGCCTCCCAAGTAGCTGGGACTACAGGCATGCGCCACCATGCCTGGCTAATTTTTTCTATATATATTAGTTGGCCAATTAATTTCTTTCTATTTATAGTAGAGACGGGGTCTCGCTCTTCCTCAGGCTGGTTTCAAACTCCTGACCTTGAGCAATCCTCCCACCTTGGCCTCCCAGAGTGCTAGGATTACAGGCGTGAGCCACCACACCCGGCCATGCAGTACCCTTTTAAAGCAGGTTTTACTCAGCATAACAGTGTTGAGTTCATAGGCCTACCAGATCTTGTTTGTTCACAGAGCTAGTGGATAGCTAGTGGCTCAGGCTCCATGTGCTGTGCCCTGCACTTGGCCTGGGATCAGACTCTTCACTTTGTCCCCAGAGGCCTGGGTCTGAATCCCAGCAAGCCCATCCCGTTGGGTCACCCGAAGCAAACATATTCCCTTCTCTGACCCTCTCATGGGGCTCATTTCCAGGCCAGGCATAGGTTGGTTCCCCTGTGAGACTGCACTGGGAAGAGGGGCTGCTGCTCTGAAAACAGAGTGGGAAAGTGAGGCGGCAGGGTCCTCTCAAGGAGCTGCTGCTCAGGCTCACTCAGGACTGTTTGCACTCACATTCAGTCCATAGCCTGGTCTTCAGAACCCTGGGCCATGACAAACCAGAAGTAGCATTTTTGGAAGAAGAGACAAAGCAGAAGTGCCTGGAAAGAGATAAATTGGAAGGTCAAGTGAAGACGTTCAGGTCCTAACAAAGCACCCCAGGGACATCTTGTATAGGCACATACCTGCCCAACAGTTGGCAGATGTCCCTTTAGTCCTTAGGACATCACCTGGCAAGCTGATGTCCATCACCTGACAACCTAGATGTCTTTTGAGTTAAAAACATTTTTTTTTTTTTCGGCTGGGCGAGGTGGCTCACACCTGTAATCCTAGCACTCTGGGAGGTCAAGGCAGGAAGATTGCTTGAGCTCAGGAGTTGGAGACCAGCCTGAGCAAGAGCAAGACCAAGACCCCATCTCTACTAAAAATAGAAAAATTAGCCAGGCGTGGTGGCGACACCTGTAGTCCCAGCTACTTGGGAGGCTGAGGCAGGAAAATCACTTGAAGCCAGGAGTTTGAGGTTATAGTGAGCTATGATGACACCACTACACTCTACCCAGGGCAACAGAGCAAGACTCTGTCTCAAAATAAAAATTTTTTTGACGTTATGATAAACTTCAAGTATCAATCAACAAAATTACTCTCTGTATGGGGTTAATTTGCTGATCCTGGAAAAGTCAGGTGTTCCTATTTTTAGAGAAACCATTTTGTCCCATTGAACCCATGGCTGGAATTGCCCCAAAAATCAGTGGCAGGGGTGTTCCCACAAGGGAGTGCCCCAAACTGTTTTGAAATGGGCTGGTTGGGATTCCAAAGAAAGAAGCCAGAGTGGTCAGTGGTCAGTCCAAAGCATGTATTAGGGAAACTTATATACAGAGTGCTGCAATGCATCCTCACAACAGGCAACAGGAGAAAAGAGATGAGGGGTCAGGGTATGGGGTTTATGTGAGAGTTTAAGGAACTTGGCTCAGGGTGGGGCTAGTTTCTTTCAGTGTTCTGGGTGGGCGACAACCTAGATACCTTTATCAGTGCCTGGAAATATTCAAGGCCTCAGTTTGGGTTCAAGCCTGCTGGGAAAATCTTGCAGATGATTGTGTCACGGACACTGGGGGACCCTAGAGAAACTCTAAAATCCTGCTTTCTTAAAGAATTTATCAACACCTGGTTTGTTATCTCAGGCAGTTTTCCCCAGGGCCCTTCCCTTTATCTCCTACCCTGCCATGCTTTGGTTGTCTGATCACAGGGTGCCCTCATTTCCGGCTCCCTCACACCTAAGCCTGTCCTCTCTCTTGCCCTCTTTCCACCCTGTGTGCCTCCCCAGGGTTGGAGAAGGGGTAATGTGGCCACCTGGCCCTTGCACTCTCTGGAGTCTAGTGGGTCTTGACCCAGGCGGGGGCCTCAAGGTGGCCTACTTGCTTTGCAAGAATTCCGAGTCAGCTTCCCGGACGTGTACTGGGCAAGTGTCTGGAGCCCCCTGCCAGCAGCCCTGGTGCTCCTGGAGAACCAGGTGGGAGTTCTGGCAGGAGGTGAGAGCTAGGTGTGTTTTTAGCCCCAGCACTGTTGGAGAGGCAGACTCTTTTGGGGAGCCCTGGGGGGGCGGGGATAGTCCGTGATCCCTTCCAAACCAGGGCATCTGACACAAGTACCGTGTTTGCTACATCTTATTTCTCTGGAGAGCCAGTACTTTTGATCTAAAAGAGAATTGACATGCATCAAGGGACATGCTCTGTGCCAGGTAGCGCCTATGCATGGTCTCAGTTTCAGTGTGTTCCTGTCCATTTTAACCATCCCTGCTTTATAGGTGAGGAAACTGAGGCTCAGAGAGGTTGAGAACTACCACGTCTCGCAGTTGGTATGTTTCCAAACCCAGTCTGCAGTAAGCTCTAGTTGTCTGCAGTGTGTCGGGAAAGGTTGGGGACAGTTGAGGGCTTCTGTCTGCTTTCCCCTCCGGGTGGATGTATTTCTGCTGCCATCCTGTCTCCCACCCCCAGACGCTCTTCACCAGCCCAGCCTTAAATAGGTGTCATTTTCTCTGCAGATCCCAGAAATTATCCACTTCTGCTGTGATTTCCTCATGTCCTGGGTGGATGAGGAGAACATCCTCGACGTCTACCGGCTGGCAGAGCTGTTTGACTTGAGCCGCTTGACTGACCAGCTAGACACCTACATCCTCAAAAATTTTGTGGCCTTCTCTCGGACTGACAAGTACCGCCAGCTTCCGTTGGAGAAGGTCTACTCCCTCCTCAGCAGCAATCGCCTGGAGGTCTCGTGTGAGTCTGAGGTGTACGAGGGAGCCCTTCTCTACCATTACAGCCTGGAGCAGGTGCAGGCCGACCAGATCTCGCTGCAGGAGCCCCCCAAGCTCCTTGAGACAGTGCGGTTTCCCCTGATGGAGGCTGAGGTTCTCCAGCGGCTGCACGACAAGCTGGACCCCAGCCCACTGAGGGACACAGTGGCCAGTGCCCTCATGTACCACCGTAATGAGAGCCTGCAGCCCAGTCTACAGGGCCCACATACGGAGCTGCGGTCGGACTTCCAGTGTGTCGTGGGCTTTGGGGGCATTCATTCCACACCATCCACTGTCCTCAGTGACCAGGCCAAGTACCTAAACCCCCTGCTGGGAGAGTGGAAGCACTTCACTGCCTCCTTGGCCCCCCGCATGTCCAACCAGGGCATCGCGGTGCTCAACAACTTCGTGTACTTGATTGGAGGAGACAACAATGTCCAAGGATTCCGAGCCGAGTCCCGATGCTGGAGGTAAGTCAGGGTGCTTGTTGGTACCTTTGCCTGCAGGTGATACTGGGGTGTGGGAGTTGTTGGCTGAGGGGTTGGTCAGGGATATGTCATGCAAAGTTGCATCACCAAAGACCTGCTTGCTTCTCAGCCTTTCACATGAACATCATGGCTTGTCAGGGGTACACCTGTGTTATGGAACAAAGTCCAGGTGAAGTCAGAGTGTGGACTGCAGTGAGTTAAGGGAAAGGGACACCTGGATGGCCTACTTCCCTGTGTGTCTCCTGCTCCTTCCCAGAAACCCTCTCACCCTGGACCCCTGCCCATGTGGCCATGTTGGGGAGGGGCTGTGTTCTGAGTGCGTTGTGCAGAGGAGAGGAGCCCGTGGCGGGGCGGGCAGTCAGGGCCCAGAAGGAGAGGACCTAGGAGCTGGAGAGTGCCTGCTAGGGTAGCTGATCCCTCCATTTTATCCTCTCTGAGCTTTGACACCTCTTGTTTCAGCTTCCGTCCCTCTGCCAGGCTGCTTTGCTTTTCTCTTAACCACCAGCCTGTGGTGGAGCAGGCTTCCTGCTGCTGAGCCCCTTGCCAAGCTCGCACCTGGCCCTGGAGTCAGCTGTGTGCTAGGCACAGGTTCCCCTGGAGGAGGCAGCTTTCTGAGAGAAGGTTTTGTAGACTGCTGAGGTCTGTAGGGTGCTTCCAGCTCTATCAATCGGTTAGTCAGTGATCCCACAAATCCATTTCATTGGGCAGAGCAAGGGACTGTGGGTCAAGTCCCATAGCCTCAGCTAATATTAGATTTCCAAGGACTGCCCCCACTGTACACTGATGTGTGTGGGAAGTCTCCCCATCCTGGATGCTGAAGATGGGGCTGCAGAAAGAGATTGCCAGCAACTTCCATCAGGGCTGATGAGTTTATGTTCTTGTTTCTGTCTTCTAGGGTAAGGGTGGGGGTGGGGTCTGACCTGGCCATGCCACTTGAAATGAAGCAAGGTGACCCTGACCAAGGAAGAGATTGGCCACTTCTGCTCAAAGGTTGACAATGATATGTTGTGATTAAATATAAGGAAGGACAGGGTTCAGAAAAGAGGAAGCAACTACCTTCATTTCCTCCCTGATCAAATGCTGTCCCTAGAATGTGTGGCCACACCAGGTTTAGGTTTCACTCTGGCCAAGCCTCAAAGCTTCTTTTTTAGGGGCTCAGTTTCCCAGTCCGGGGGCCAATGCCAGACCTCCCTATAACCCACAGACTTGCAAAACAGATCTTTCCAGAGTGTTTCAGCATCTGGCCTTCAGAAGAAGGTGGAAGAGGCTGTGTGCCCAGCAGGGAGGCTGGGCTTTTCCATAGTGCTGTCCTTGGGGGTGACAGCTGGGGACTTTGCCTGCCCCTGTACTCAGTCCCCCATTATGGGCTGTTTATTTCCATTTCACTCACTGTAGTGGTCTGAATTTCCTTGTAAACATGTGCTGTGAGAGCAAAGCCAAACTCTGGACAATGCTAATATTAGCCCCTGTAATCACTAACCACAGTCTCAAACTGCAGTCTGGGAGTCGGATCACAGTGGCAGGTGGAGTTAGCAAGATCACCTCTAGGGAGCAGGCACAGGGTGGAGGTGGCAGGAAGGACCACTGCCTGCTGCTGTTTAACTCGGGGCTATGTCATCTCTGCAGAGGGAAGGTCTTAGTAATCTCCCAGTTGACACAAAATTTCCAGATAAATCTCTTAATTTGAATGGTCTAAGAGTTTGGTTCTTTCTCTTTCTCCTTTCATAATTCACCAGCCTTAGAACCTAGAGGCGTTCAGAATATAATAAAACAAGATTTTGTGGTAAATTAGGGTTTGCATTTTGTGGAGTTAGTATTCACCAGGTTATGTCTTAAAGTATTTCTACAGAAACTGCAACAATTATAATCATAATTTGGTTTCTTCCTTAGGCATTTCCATGGCTGTTAATATTTTAAAGTGCATTTAAATTGTAAAAAATGTTAATAGACATTTAAAACATAATTAGTCATGGAAATGTTTAAGTTATGGAAACACAGAAGAAAAATAGTCCACTAAATTTCTCATGAACCCCCGGAACATTTTTGTGCCAACTCTAGAGTTCACTTCTGAGTGTACAACAGGATGATCCAAAATCTGGATTAAAGTGACTGTCCTAGTCTGTCCAGGCTACTGTAACAAATATCAGAGACTGGGCAACTTAAACAAACATTCATTGCTCACAGTCTTATGCTTGAGGAAGTCCAAGGTCATGGTGCTGGCCCATTCAGTCCTGGTAAGGGCTCTTTCTTGCTGTGTTCTCACATGGTGGAGAGAGAGATCTCTAGTCTCTTCCTCTGATAAGGGGACCAATCCTCAGCATGGGGGCTCCACTTCTTGACCTAGTCACCTCCCAAAGGTCCCACTGCCTGATAGCATCACACTGGAGGTTAGGGCTTCAACATATGAATTTTGTGGGACACAAACATCCAATCATAGTGCTTTTCCCCAAAAAGAAAAGCTTATTTATTTTAGAAAATCTTTATATTCAAAAGGAAACCTTATTTTTATTAGAAAAATATTACTGGAGGATTTATTCTGATAAAGTGGAAAATTAATCCAATAAAGAGGAAGCGATGGGACACAGGACACAGTAGGGAAATAAGAAATCAGCAAAACTTTGCTTATGTCTAATTTATTGACGTGTGGTGCAGTATCAGTGTGTGGTGTGCGTCTCCTTAAATGTGAAGCCACAGGCTCTGAAACTGTGAGGACAAGAGACCAGAAGGAGCCAGTGTAAGCACCTGGAGGGTCTCGTCTCACTCTGGTGGGAGTTGCAGACGTTGACAATAGGGCTGGACTGAACACAGGACAAGAGACATGTACATAAAGGGACAGAGCACAGGAAAGGCAGGAACAGGACCATTTCCAGCCAGCTCATGGGGCCTCCGTGAATGCTGTGCCCTGAGCCTGGACTGCTGGTGCCCAGCCAGAGTGTCCCCTGGCTCATGCCCCCGACTCGTGTAGGTCTCAGATGTTGCCTTCTCAAGAGGACTCTCCTGGTCGCTAGAAAAGCTCTGCCCTCCCTGACACCACTGGCCAGCAGGTCACTCATCTCCTTACCTCACTTTGTTTCTTTCCTGATGACTGCCGTTCTGTCGAGCACTCGTTTGCTCTGTTTAGCCTGTTTCCTATCCCGCAGTGGGAGGCAGAGCCCTGGCCGCTCGAGGGTCCCTATAGATGCCCCAAACTGAGCACGGTGCCTAACACATGTCAGGGGCCAGCGAATGTTGGTGGAGTGAATGAATGGTTTCCTTGCTGGTAATCTTACTCCTTTGTTTAATTCATTCAGCAGTCAGTGCACGCTCTACCCTGAGCCAAGGGCCACGCTGAGATCTAGGAATACAGAAATGAGCCCTGGTCCTTTAGGAACCACCCTCACAAGTTAACAAGCACCCTTTTTATGCTTGTCCTGTATGAACCTTCTTGATAGCGTTTCTAGGCAGGTAATATCACCTCATTTGACAGGTAGAGAGCAGAGTGGACACTGAGAGATTAAAACTGATGTCCAGGCACATGCTGCTGGACAAGCCAGAGCCTAGATTCACACCGGTCTGTTCTCTTTCCCGGTGCCCCACCTCCTGAGGGTCCTGTTCCTGGCTTGGGGGTAGAAGGTGCTGGCCACGTGGCAGGGCAGCAGGAAGCAGCTGCAGAGCAGGCCAACTGTGCTTTGGGGCGAAGGATGAAACTGATTTCTTCACTGACCAGCATAGGGCAGCACAGGCCAAAGACAACTTTGTTTACTCTCTTCTGAGCCAGTTGAAGTTGGACTTGTTCTCTTTGGAGTAGGTCTTCCTTTGGAAAAATAAAAACACTTGTCTGAAGGAAGCTGTAACTATCTGTGGGCTAGTGGGCAAGGAGGCTGCAAAAACAGGAGCTGGTCAGATGCTGGTACCTGGGTAGTGGGTCAGGGAAAGAGGGCCCCTCATGGATCTGTTATCATCTGTGTCTGCCCAGCAGCATACCTGCCTGCATACTCCTCATGGGCCCAGCACAGTGCCAGGCCTGGGACACAGAGAGAAAAGGAAGACGCTGAGGGGGCCCCCAGGAAGTGGGGAGGGCCTGGGGCTGGGAGGTCTGGGAAAGTAGGTGTGGACAGGGGCTGTGAAGGGCCGGGGGTGCTGGGGTGCAGGCATCTGGATTTTGGTCCGTGAGCAGCAGCTTTGGTGGTGTGGGTGGGTGGGAGCAGAGAGATGGGCGCTGCAGGGCTGCACTGAGCACACGTGAGCAGCCAAGTGGAGATGGCTGGGGTGGCTGGGTTGGGGGGCATTTGCACTGTGGTTCCAAGAGCAGGAGAAAGCAATGGGTGACAGTTTTTTTGTTTTTTGTTTTTTTACAAAAGTTGGCTGGGAAGACGGGAGAAGGCAGGGCTGGGACAGCTGCATCTACTGTGAAAGAGGCGAGAGGTGGTCCTGATACCAGCAGTGTTTGAGGGGCGCTGGGCTCAGCAATGGCTCAGCATCCCTCCTGCCCTCCCCCACGTGCCTCAGGCCTGGGCTGCTAAACATTGCAGGCCCCTCCCAGGCAGCCCTCAGCCCAGCAGCCCACCTTGCCCAGGCCAGAGTCCTCTAGCCTCGTGGCCTGTTGCAGCCAACCCAGCCTCTTTCCTCCTGGAGCCAGGGACAGTGTCCCTGGATTCCCACCAGACCCGCCCTCACAGAGCTGCAGTTCAGGCCAGAGGACCTTGAGGATTGGAGAGGATGCCCACACTGGGGAATTCAGGAAAGCTATGGGGGCTGCAGCACGGCAGGGGAGGTGGAGGGGGGTGACAGGCACCTGGCTGCTGTCGACAAGGCTGAGGACATGATGGATGCTGTGCACAGTATATGCCTGAGCAGATCCCTTGTGATAGAGGGTTGAGGAAGCTCAAGACTGGGAGGCCATCGAGGAGGGTGCTGATGTACCCATCCGCCCAAGAGGCTGCAACTGGGGCCTTCCTGAGTAGGGGCAGGGCCACGAAGACCATGAGGTGAGACAGGTGAGATGGAGGTAGCTGTAGGAACAACTGTTGGACAGCCCGGGGTGGACAGTTGGGTGGGCTAGAAGCCACCCAAGAGGTTACACCTGGAAGGGACCAGCATCACAGACAGAAACCCAGCCCTGCCTTCTAGGCTGTGTGTGAATACACCCGCACTCAGGTCTGTAGCAGCCTGCTGGCCTGGCTATGGGTCGGTGTGCACTGGTGAAGGGGCGGTTAGGGAGAGTTCAAGCCAGGCTGTGGCGAAGTGGAAACAGGGCCAGAGCAGGAGGTGTGGGCCTGCGGTGCAGGCTTCCTGCATGGTTAGTGATGTGCCGTCCTCATGTCCTCTCAAAGGTACGACCCACGGCACAACCGCTGGTTCCAGATCCAGTCCCTGCAGCAGGAGCACGCCGACCTGTGTGTGTGTGTTGTGGGCAGGTACATCTACGCTGTGGCGGGCCGAGACTACCACAATGACCTGAATGCTGTGGAATGCTATGACCCTGCCACCAACTCCTGGACCTATGTGGCCCCGCTCAAGAGGGAGGTAAGGAAGCCCTCCAAGAGGGGCCTTCTCCTTCCTACCCAATTGCCTTCCCCAAGGTGTGCAGAGAGTGAGAGGCTCAGGTGTCAGGCCCAGTTCCAGGTCAGAGGACCAGGCCCAGTGAGCAGAGTCAACGTGGTTCCAGAGACCCTACATTGAATACATCAGTGGGGGCCCCTTGAGGTTCTACCAAGCCCCCTGGGGGAGAGGGTTCATCAAGCATCCAGACCCCATTCCTCAGAAATGTACCCACTTCTCGAGTCTCATGTGCTGAGACTTGTCATATCACTTGGGCCTCTATAGGCTGCTTTAACCTTCTAATTAAAACTCAGATAGAAACCTTCCCCTTATCTGTCCATTCACACAGCTGAGATGAGCTGGAATGTTTCCCAAGATGTTAAATGGGGGCGACCCTGGGAGAGGTGATGGCTCTTAGCAGCCTGTCTCACTGGCCTGTCCTCAGACCTCTCCCTGACAGGCCCCGTGGAGGGCAAGGCCTTCCAGAGCCAAAAAACACTTTTGAGGTTTTATTTTTTGTATTAAAAAAAAAACAAAACAATCTTCACTCCAGCCTGGGCAACAGAGTGAGACTCTGTGTCAAGAAAGAAAAAGAAAATTGTGGCTGGGCACAGTGGCTCACGCCTGTAATCCTAGCACTCTGGGAGGCCAAGGCGGGAGGATCGCTCGAGGTCAGGAGTTCGAGACCAGCCTGAACAAGAGCGAGACCCTGTCTTTAATAAAAATAGAAAGAAATTATCTGGATAACTAAAAATATATAGAAAAATTTGTCCAGGCATGGTGGCACATGCCCGTAGTCCCAGCTATTTGGGAGGCTGAGGCAGGAGGATCACTTAAGCCCAGGAGTTTAAGGTTGCTGTGAGCCAGGCTGATGCCATGGCACTCTAGCCCAGGCAACAGAGTGAGACTCTGTCTCAAAAAAAAAAGAAAAAGAAAAAGAAAATTGTGTGCATCCTACATAATTCCTTGGTTTTTTCCAATTTGATGATGTTTGAAATTAGGCTCATTGTGCAAAAGTGATACTTTAGGGAGCTGCCTCTCTTTCATCTATGGCTTTGGAGTACTTGGACCTGGTGCAAAAATCAGACATGGGATCCCAGGGAAGGAAAAGGCCTTGGTGGCCCCCCACTTCCTGGCCTCAGCCTTTGAGAACAGGGTATGTGCCCTGCTAATACTGGCATGGCATTTGGGAGTACCTGCTACTGGCCAGGCACTCCTTCAGGGATCCCTGAGCATCCCAGAGGCAGAGGATCGTGTGGAGGCCACACATGCAGACATGGTCCCAAGCTTTGCCCAGACTTGTTCAGGGAGCTTGGCAAGAGCTCTGGCCTTTGTGAACCTCTTTCCACTATCTCCTACCCTTCCCCAAGGCCCCCCGGGACAGGCTCGGACTTCAGGAGGTTGAGGAGGTGTCTCCCTGGTGAGTGAGGCTCATCTCCACCCAGGTCATCCGAGTCACTCCCACAGCCCACACAGATTCTTGTCTTGTAGGCAGCTGTGAGCTGTGGCCTGCTCCTTGCTTCTCAGCTTCTTGGAAGGAAGCCTTTTTGGTAGAGGGACATTCTCTACCATGATCCCGGAGAAAGGAGCAGATTTTACATGGCAAGGACCAGGGGATCCTTGTGACCTGGTAGACAAGGAGGGTTCCTGAATCCCATTCCAGGAGTCACAAAGGGTGAGGGTGAAGGGGTGCCTCCTGGGCAGATGGGGGAGGGGCTTTGAGTTGTTTCTTTGGGGCTGCTGGGGAAGCTGCAGTTCTCCAGCTTGGCCACAGAGGGGCAGTCTTGGCCTTCAACCAGCACAGTGTTCCTTCCTGCATGCATGCATTCCTTCAGTAACTACTCAGCACCATGTGCCAAGTAGTGACAAGAAATGACAAAGGACCCCCCCCATGGTGGAGAGGTCACCATTGCAGAGAACACCGTTGCAGTAGAGACCACTCTTAACCACCAAACAAATCAGTAAAGTGGTTACAATTGTGGTAAGTGGGATGAAGGAAACGAAGAGGGAACTGAACTGAAGGATTTCCAGGAGGAGGCTCTGGCAGGACGGATCCAGGGGGACTATTTGGGGAGGGTCCACCTGAGGAGATGTCAGTTAGACTGAGGCTTACAGGAAGACAGCCGGCCATCTGCAGAGGAAGGACCTTCCAGGGCAGGAGGGGGGCTCGTAGCTCTGAGCAGGAGGGGGCACGTGGTGGATGCCAGTGAGGAGAGGAAGGTCTGAGGAGCAAGAGCTGAGCTAGCAGGGCAGCCCCTGGGCTATCACAGGGTCCAGGCAGAAGGTGGTGGCAGCCTGTGCTGGGGTGCAACTGTGGAGATGGGGGAGATGGGAGATGGGCAGATTCAGAGTGTAATTTGGAGGTAAATCGACCATACTTGCTGATGGATCGGATGTTAGGGAATGAAAAGGGCTAGATCATGGAAGTGAGCACCTGGGTGGATGGCTAGGCCCTTTACCAAGAGGACAGATGGGCTTGGGAGTAAAAGGAAAGGTTCCATCTAGAACATGAGCGATGTGAGGTGCTGGGGACATCCAACTGGTGGTGTCAGTTTGACATGAGAAGGCTGAAGCTCAGGGGAAGGTTCAGACTAGAGATAGAAATGTGACAGATTCGGCAGCATGTGATGATAATCTGGCCATGGTGATGGTTGTGATTGGCTCAGAGGAACAAGGACAGTGAAAGGTCAGTCAGTAGAGGAGTAGCCAGGGAGGTAGGTAAGAGACCTGCCAGACAGCAGAGTGTATCCTCCTAGGAGCAGAGGGGTCCTGGGGGAAGGCAGATGTGTAGCCACCATAGGGAATCTCTAGGGTGTCTGCACGGACTATTGAGGGTGCAGACCCCCCATTGCCAGCTCAGAACCCATGCCCAGACAGTGATTAACTGAAGGAAAAGGCTGTCACGTGGCCTTATCGATATGTCACACTCTTTCACTTGGGTTCTCAGGGACTCCTGTAATGCAGGTCCCACCAATGTGTCTTGCCCTTTTTTTTTTTTATTATAGAGATGGGCAGCCAGGCACGGTGGCTCACACCTGTAATCCTAGCACTCTGGGAGGCCAAGGCAGGTGGATCGTTTGAGCTCAGGAGTTCAAGACCAGCCTGAGCAAGAGCAAGACTTGTCTCTACTAAAAAAATAGAAAAAAATTAGCTGAGCATCTAAAAATATATATAAAAAATTAGCCGGGCCTGGTGGCGCATGCCTGTAGTCCTGACTACTCGGAAGGCTGAGGCAGTAGGATTGTTTGAGCCCAGGAGTTTGAGGTTGCTGTGAGCTAGCCTGACCCCGAAGCCCTCTAGCCTGGGCAACAGAGTGAGACTCTGTCTCAAAAAAAATAATAATAATAATTATAGAGATGGGGTTTCTCTATGTTGCCCAGGTTGGTCTTCAACTCTTGGCCTCAAGCAATCCTCCCACCTCGGCCTCCCAAATTGCTGGGATTACATGCTTAAACCACCATGTTTGACCCCACCAAAGTGTCACTGTTAAGAACTAGTCACTGACATGCCTCCACAGGCTGTGAGCTCACTGCTGTAGCATCAAGCAGAGTCCTTGGTCATAGGCTCTTCCTCTGTTTGGGCCCAAAGTTGAGTGTTGCCTTCTTGTTCTTCCAGATGACAGAAAGGAGGTCTCTGCAGGGAGTCCCTTCTCTTCTCACTTAAAAACTTCCTCAGAGAACTTGTGCTTCCAAGAAGGTAGAATAGATATATTCTTCCCTGTCCCTCCTGATAAATACAACTAAAAACTCTGGGCATTCTTAGTAAAACACATATAAGACCCTGAAAGGTTGAGAGAAGAAGGTGGAGCAGCTAGAGGTCTTAAGACCTGAAGAACAACACGGTAGTGTGTTCCTTGGGTTTCCTTTTTAACTTACCTATCTCAGACTTGGAACTAAAGACGTTATCACCTGGAAACTCCAATGGGAAACAAACTTTAATAAAAGTTGAAATCATATGGTGTTGTTCTCTGATCAAAATGGACTGAAACTAGAAATCCCTAGCAGAAAGATAACAGGAAAATCTCCAAACACTTGAAAACTAAACAACACACTTCTGAACAGTCCATGGGTCAAAAGGGAATTATAAAAATACCTTGAACTGAATCAAAATAAAAACAACATGTCAGAATTTGTGGGGCACTGCTAAAGCTATAGTAAGAGGGACTTTGTAGCATAAAAGCATATGTTACAGAAGAGGAAAGGTCTCAAATCAATAATATAAGCTCCCACCCCAAAAACCTAGAAGAAAAAAGGAAAATAAACCCAAAGCAAGCAGAAGAAAGAAAGAATGAGTGAAAATCAATGAAATTGAAAGCAAAGAAAATAGAAAACAAATGAAACAAAGAACTGGTTTTTTCAAAAGATGAATAAAAATCATTTTGAATAGCTCTATACTTGTTAAGGAAATTGAACTTCCCAAAATGTAATGTGATGTCCAGGCCCTGATGGTTTTACTGGAAAGTTCTACCAAATATTTAAAGAAGTTAACACAAATTCTGCATAATTTTTTCCGGAAAATAAAAGGAAGAAATACTTCCCAATTCATACATAGGAAGTTAATATTACTCTGATACCAAAACCAGACAGTGCCGAAAACATTACAAGTCCCTCATAAATATAGATATGTATATCCTTAACAAATATTAGCAAACAGAATTAGCAAAAACAAAGTATCATGACCAAATGGGATAGATTGTAGAGATGCAAGGCTGGTTTCAGTATTTGAAATTCAATCAGTGTAACCCATTATATTAATAGGCTGAAGAAGAAAAATCATATGATCATATCACGCAATGCAGAAAAACATTTGGTAATATTTAACATCTATTCATGACCAAAGTCTCAAAAATTAATAGAGAGGAATTTCCTCAACTTGATAAAGAGCATCTACAAAAAACCTAAAGCTAACTCTGTACTTAATGATGAAAGACTAAATCAAATACTTTCTCCCTAAGATTGAGAACAAGGCAAGAATCTGCTTTTACTACTCTTATTTGACATGGTCCTGGAAGTTCTAGCCAGTGAAATAAGGCAAGAACAGAAAATAAGGGCATGCAAATTAAAAAGGAAGCAATAAAACTGACCCTATTTTCAGATGACATAATTGTCAAAAATCTAGAGGAATCTACCAAAAAAAAAAAGTCCTAGTACTAGTAAAGTGAGTTCAGCAAGATCATAGGATACAAGATAAACACACAAAAATTATATTTCTATATACATAAATAGTATATATCACATATTGTATCTGCTAACAATGAACACATTGGCACTGAAATTAAAATACAATACAATTTAAAATTGCTCAGGTGGCCGGGCGAGGTGGCTGTAATCCCAGCACTCTGGGAGGCCAAGGCAGGCAGATTGCTCGAGGTCAGGAGTTCAAAATCAGCCTGAGCAAGAGTGAGACCCCGTCTCTACTATCAATAGAAAGAAATTAATTGGCCAACTAATACATATAGAAAAAATTAGCCGGGCATGGTGGCTCATGCCTGTAGTCCCAGCTGCTCAGGAGGCTGAGTCAGGAGGATTGCTTGAGCCCAGGAGTTTGAGGTTGCTGTGAGCTAGGCTGATGCCACGGCACTCACTCTAGCCTGGGCAACAAAGTGAGACTCTGTCTCAAAAATAAAATAAAATTGCTCAGGTAATTGAGATGCTTAGATATAAATCTAACAAAACTCAAGAGTGGTATGCTGAATACAATAAAATGCTGATGAAAGAAATAATAGGACTGGGCATGGTGGCTCATCCCTATAATCCCAGCACTTTGGGAGGCAGAGGTGGGAGAGTCGCTTGAGGCCAGGAGTTTGAGACTAGCCTGGGCAACATAGCGAGACCCTGTCTCTACAAAAATACTTAAAAATTAGTTAGATGTGGTGGTGTACTAGCTACTTGAGAAGCTGAGGCATGAGGATTGCTTGAGCCCAGGAGTTCCAGGCTGCAATGAGCTATGATCATGCCATTACACTCTAGCCTGGGCAACAGAGTGAGACCCTGTCTCTTAAAAAATAAAAGAAGAAAAATTTCAGGATCTAGGACTAAGGCAAAGCGTTCTTAGGCTTGTCCCCCAAAGCACAAGCCATTAAAAAGAAAAATTGGTAGGTTGGACCACATCAGTATTAAAATTTTTGCTCTGAGAAAGACCCTGTTAAAAGGATAAAAAGAAACTGTAGAGTGAGAGAAAATATTTGCAAACCACATATCTAACAAAGGACTAGTACTGGTATCTAATATAAAGAACTCTTAAAATTCATCAGTAAAACACACACAAATATTAATCCCATTATAAAGAGGGCAAAAGACTTGAAGAGACATTTCACTGAGGAGGATCTACAGATAGCAGATAAACACATGAGAAGATGTGAATATCACTGGCCCTTAGAGAAGTGCAAGTTAAAGCCACAGCTAGAGAACCACCTATGAGAATGGCTAAAATAAAAAGTAGTGACAACACCAAATGCTGGTGAATCTGCAAGGACACTGATCGCTCATGCTGCGTTGTTGGTAGGAATGTAAAATGATACAGCCACTCTGGAAAAGAGTTTGGCAGTTTCTTCCAACTACATATGACCCAGCAGTTACCATTTTGGGTATTTATTCCAGAGAGATGAAAGCTTCCCTGTACATGAATATTAATTGCAGTTTTATTGGTAATAGCCAGAAATTGGAAACAAATCAGATGGCCTTCAGCAGATGAATGGTTAAACAAGCTGTGGTCGATACACATGGAATACTACTCAACAATAAAAAGTAACCAGCCATTGGTACAGGTTGAGTATCCCTTACCTAAAATGCTAGAGAGGAGAAATGTTTTGAGTTTCAGATTTTGGAATATTTCCATTATATTTACCAATTCAGAATTCCTAATTCAAAAATTTGAAATACTCCAATGAGCATTTTCTTTGCCATGTTGGTGGTTCAAAAAGATTCTGGTTTTGGACGTATACAACGTCCATATGCAACAACTTGGAAGAACCTGGATTTGGGCAGAAAGCCAGTCTCAAAGGTTATGTACTGATTTCATTCATATAGCACTCTTGAAATGATGCAGTTGTAAAAATGTAGAAGAGATTGGTGATTGCCAAGGTTTAAGGAGGGAGGTTGGGGCAGGGAGGTTAGTGGGTATGACTCTAAAAGGACAACCCAGGGCTCCTAGAGGTGATTGAAATGTTCTGTGGCTTTGTCAGTGTCAATGTCAGCATCATGATATTGTGACATAACTATATAAGTTCTTGCCATTGGGGGAAACTGCATGAAGAGCAAATAAGATTTCTGTATTATTTCTTTCAACTACACTTATCTCACAATGAAAAGTTTAATTAAAAAGGAAAATGCTTCCCCAGACCACTGCCATCAATGAGAGAAGACCCAAACACTCGATGTGTATCCTGCCTGGCCGCTGCCCTCTTCTCCTCCCTAGCCTCTTGTGCCACCCACATAGCCTCAGTGTTAGTGACTGACCTGGTGACATAGCTCTGGGGCGTCCACACTGTGAAAGGCTCCTCTCCCCCCACATACCCGAGCCTTGCCTTGGGGCCTTCTTTTGGCCTGCTGGGTATGAATGGATGGGTCCTGGAGATACAGGGCTGGTGTGACAGGTGTACGGCTGGGCCCTGCAGAGAAAGCCGCCAGAGGGGGTGTAGACGGCCTACAGACAGTTGAGAGCAGTCAAGAGCAGTGTATATTCTCCTCCCCCACACACTGTCACTAAAGTGGCAGTGTTTTTGTGTTTTCGACTGACCCTTTTCCTCCCCACATCATGAGTTTTGTGTCAGTAGATACTGTTTGCAAACAAATTTTGAAAGCAGGGACAGCAGGCCTAGAGGACTACCTGACCAGTGAGAATAAGTGAGGGTGGAGGCTACAAAGGGTGACAGTGGACCCAGAGTGCTGTGGCTTCCTGCCTGGCTGGCTCTGAAAAGGATGCTTTGGTTTTCTTCGCATTCCCCCATGCACATATTCCCTTTAGGGGCAAAGGAGGGACAAAGATTGCCTTTGATCTCTAGGTCTGTAGATTCATCCCCTATTGGCAAGAGGTCAGAGGTCAATGACTAGGGACAGTATGTCCAGCAAGAATCCAGGGAACAGGCTGGGCGCGGTGGCTCAAGCCTGTAATCCTAGCTCTTTGGGAGGCCGAGGTGGGCGGATCTTTTGAGCTCAGGAGTTCGAGACCAGCCTGAGCAAGAACGAGATCCCATCTCTACTATAAACAGAAAGAAATTAATTGGCCAACTAATATATATAGAAAAAATTAGCCGGGCATGGTGGCACATGCCTGTAGTCCCAGCTACTTGGGAGGCTGAGGCAGCAGGATTGCTTGAGCCCAGGAGTTTGAGGTTGCTGTGAGCTAGGCTGATGCCACGGCACTCACTCTAGCCTGGGCAATAAAGTGAAAACTCTGTCTCAAAAAAAAAAAAAAAGAATCCAGGGAACATTCTTGTCACCATGTGAGGAGGAAGTGGGTAGTAGTGAAGACTTGAAGCATTGTCAGGAATGTCAGGCAGGTGTGGGGCGGTGAGTGGCCTTAGCAGAGGCTGCCTGGCTGCCCTTCCTCACTGCCTTCTTGCCTCAGTTCTCTTGGTGACTCCACACAGGTATATGCCCATGCAGGCGCGACACTGGAGGGGAAGATGTATGTCACCTGCGGCCGCAGAGGAGAGGACTACCTGAAAGAGACACACTGCTACGACCCAGGCAGCAACACCTGGCATACCCTGGCCGATGGGCCTGTGCGGCGTGCCTGGCACGGCATGGCAACCCTCCTCGACAAGCTGTACGTGATCGGAGGCAGCAACAATGACGCTGGCTACAGGAGGGATGTGCACCAGGTGAGTTGGCCAGGGCTGCCCACACACATCATCATTCCCATCCCTCCCAGTTTTTTTTGTTTTGTTTTGTTTTTTTGAGACAGAGTCTTGCTCTGTTGCCTGGGCTAGAGTGCTGTGGCGTCAGCCTAGCTCACAGCAACCTCAATCTCCTGGGCTCAAGCAATCCTCCTGCCTCAGACTCCCAAGTAGCTAGGACTACAGGCATATGCCACCATGCCTGGCTAATTTTTTCTATATATTTTTAGTTGGCCAATTAATTTCTTTTTATTTTTTTAGTAGAGATGGGGTTTCGCTCTTGCTCAGGCTGGTCTCGAACTTGTGACCTCAAGTGATCGTCCCGCCTTGGCCTCTCAGAGTGCTAGGATTACAGGTGTGAGTCACCATGCCCAGCCTCTCCCAGTTTTTGATGGAAATTTTAACTGCAGAGTTTTTTAAAAATAGACTTTACTTTTTAGAGCAGTTTTAGGTTCACAGCAAAATTGAGTGGAAGGTACAGAGAGTTTCCCTGCACCTCTGCCCCCACA
>VSMD01111355.1:0-11597 GCA_008750895.1 Mirza zaza
AGAGTGAGTGCCCTGGCGTCAGTCTAGCTCACAGCAACCTCAAACTCCTGGGCTCAAATGATCCTCCTGCCTCAGCCTCCTGAGTAGCTGGGACTACAGGCATGCACCACCATGCCTGGCTAATTTTTTTCTATATATATTAGTTGGTCAATTAATTTCTTTCTATTTATAGTAGAGACAGGGTCTCGCTCTTGCTCAGGCTGGTTTCGAACTCCTGAACTCGAGTAATCCGCCTGCCTCAGCCTCTCAGAGTGCTAGGATTACAGATGTGAGCCACCGTGCCCTGGCCAAGGGTAGCTTTTAAATGTATAGGCTTGGTCAAGAATAACAGTTAAAAGAGTTATATCCTCACTATGAAGATATGGCTAATCCTCAAGGTAAAATGAAAGATGAAGAGGCATTGATTCCAAATGCCATTTATTTTAATAGAGATGGCCTTTCACCAGATAATCAGTGCTGATATGTCTCATACTTCTTTATGTCACTTATAATAACTAGTATAGCTAAAGATAAAGCAGAAACTGATTTTTAATTTGGTTTAAATGGTTTTTAATTTGATGAATGGCATTTTTAGCCTATTATATAGTCATTCATGTATAAAAATATTAAATATACAGTATACTATATATAACTATATATAACATATGTATATTAAATGCATATAGTATACATTTTTATCTATTGTCCAACCATAGTTTATACTTTCTTTAAAACATTTATAATTGCAATTTGATTATTTAAAAATTTAAAATAATTACAGTGAATAGTGACCGTAGAAAGATATGTCTTTAGCCCAATCCCTAGGACCTGTGAATATTGTCTTATTTGGAAAGAATTTCTTTTGGATGTGATTAAGAATCTTGAGATGAGATAATCCTCAATTTTATGGGTGAGCCCTAATTCCAATGACAAATGTCCTCATGAGATAAAACAGAAGGACATTTGAAACGAACTGGAGAAGCACAGGGAGGCAAGGTGATGTGAAAATGGGGCAGAGAGAGATGTGGCCAGAAACCAAAGATGCTGACACCAGCCAGAAATAGGAAGATGTAACAAATGCATTTCTCTCTTAGAGTTCCCAGTGGGAGCGTGATACTACTATATTTCAGACATCTAGCAGACTCCAGAACTGTGAAAGAATAAATTCCTATTGTTTTAAGCAACCATATTTGTGGTAATTTGTTAAACCAGCTGTAAAACACAAATACAGTATCTTATACTTGCTTGGAACTGATATATATAAAAAAAGACAATTTCAGAGTAATAGCTTTTTGGAGAAACTATTTCATGTAGAGGTAAAATAACCTGAAAAATAGGCCTGAAGTTACATGTGACACATTATAAACTTTTGCAAACTATAAGCCTAAGAAGGATCAGTTATATGGACAATGATTCTTTGAGAAAATTCACTCAGTAAAACTGAAAGACAAAATCATAAATTTTTAAATTTCTATTCGAATTTGAAGATGGTTCTATATGTCTGTGCATTAAATTATTTTTGCTATAATTAAAAAATATTCCTAGAGCATGCCAAGTGGGGGATAAAAACATCATATTGTGAAATTTTACTTAAACACAGTTGGATGTAATGTTCTATGTCTGAAACAAATTTAATTTCTGAATGTGAAGCATAACAATATTGTTGCAAATCATTCAATCTATTGCTACCCAGTAGGAACATTTGTTTCTTGACATTATAGTCTGTTTATTTTTTCTGGATTAATAAACTCATCTTCATTATCCTTTCCATCTTGCTATAAAATAATAGACAACATAAAAAATAAAATGAAGATAGATTAAAATCTTTAAGCTGCTATCACACTGAAATAGAGAAGAAAATTTCTCAGTGGCAATACCTAAAATTTCACCTTCCCAATAGAATAAATAAACAGCAGTAGCTCAGAAAACAAAAGGTTCCCATCATTAGTATGAGCAATTATCTACCCAGGAGGCCTGAGTCCCAGAATGTTTCCTCCGCTAAGGTGCTTTATTCTGTTTCTCCAACTCTTAATAGAACTGTTAGCTTCTGACTTGTTTTATTCTATTTTGTCATAGGCAATATATTCATATAAAATACAATGATTTCAAATGTGATAGTCATCATGATAAAGTCATAACCTGGGATAGTTCCAAAAAACAAAAAGTATTATATGAGAAACTTACCTCTTACACTGTTTCAACAAGAAAAAGATTTACTGCAACTGTTGATAGAATTTTCTCTTCCATTGAGAGAAGTTTTCCTGGCCATCAACACCTTTATTTTGGCCAGGTAATATATAAAGTCCTCTCTTTAATTTGGTGATTTCAGAGCCTTATTCAGAGACAATGCCATTTTCATAGAGACAGTGGCTCTAGCTCTGACCACCACCACCAGGACGTGGGGGGAGGTGGCTCAGAGAGAATCCCAGGACCCCTGTCCATAGCACAGCAGGAGAAAGTTCCCTTCAGGGGAGGGGGACATTGGTGTCTATTCCAACTACCTGCAATATACGCTTTGATTCAGGAGGAAAAATTATGCAAGGATGTCCTTCCTCTGGCATAGCCATGGTAATTTCTGCTCTCATCCTGTCCTATTTCAGTTACCGGTATTGAAAACCACCTTCCAGCACAAATGAAAATTGTATACATAGAAGATGGTAGCACTGGACTTTCTCTCAGGAAAATTCTTTGATCTAGAATGAACCCTACTAGTTGAGCAACATACTTCTAAATGGATATAGAACCCTATTCCTTCTGCCTGCCTTCATAGGATTAAATCCCAGATATAGATAGATTTAGGGACTTGCTGAAATTTCTTCAATGAACCCCACGAGTATAGTGTTTATTTTAGAATCAGGTGAATAAAAACATTCTTGAGTTTCTCTTGAGAATTCAAATTCCCAGAAGAATCATTAGGTATCACACCTATTTATCTTCTCCCTTAAGGGACAGAGGGGGAGAGATCTCTGAAATGCTTTCTCTGGAGGGGAGATAAGATAGTGTCCTTCAAAAGATTGAAGGAAAGATTCTAGGGAATGGGGCGGGGTGGGAGAGCAGATACTGGCATCACACTGTTTCTGCATAAACTTCGAAATATCTACAGGGGTCTTCAAACTACGGCCCACTGGCTGCTGGCCACATGCGTCTCGCTGAGGACATTTATCCCGCCCGCTGGGTGTTTTTGCCGCCACTGCCTGTCCTGCTTAGCAGCCTACTCCTCCCGGGCCCACAGTGCGCATGTGTGGAATGTGCGCCGCACTCTCCAATGGTCTGAGGGACACTGAACTGATCCCCTGTTTAAAAAGTTTGAGGACCCCTGTCTCAAGGGTCATAAACTTGAGACAGGTGTCACAAATTGCAATATCTGAGCTCTTAAAATTATTATGGTTTTATGGCTTTATCCTTCTCCAAAATCCCCATTAATGTTTGCAAGAGGCTGTGACTCTTATGTGGTTGACTGACAGTTCTCGTGGAACCTGGTCCGGCAACCCTGAGAAGGCAAAGACCTCCCAGTGCCGAGGTGTATCTGTGCCTGCAGTAGGAAGTGATGGATACAATGAGGAAGTATTAAAAGAGCCATAAGCAACAATTCTTGAGCCCTTACTGCCTTTTAGAAAATGTTCCAAATGCTTCAAATGAACTACATATTTTAATTTAATCATCATCTTCATTTTACAAATATGAAGACTGGAATTTAAATATATAAGAGTGGTCCAGGGACTCTGGGAATTGATGAGAAGTTTTCAAAGAGTCTACAGGATAAAAACTATTTGCACAATAGTATTTAGACAATTTTTATCTTTTTTTTTACCCTTATTCTCTCATGAGTACACAATTAATTTTTCTAGAGGCTACCTGATATAGGGTATTACAGCAAATAGAATGAAGAAAAAGATACAAAATACAACGGTCCTCTATTAAGCCAAACATGTAAAAAAAAATTGCAAAAATGTGAAACATACTTTATTTTATACTATTTATATACAAGATACTTATTTTTCATAAAACATTTCTATTAATGTATCACATAAGCCTTTTAAAATTAATTGGAAGTAAATATTTAATAAATTGTCAGTCTTAACTCCATAAGAATCCTGAGCTCCTTCTGCTTAGTGCTGGCACTTGCCCTTCTTTCTTTTATGTGCCTGTTTCCTTTCTCTCTCTGTCTCTCTCCCCCTCTACTCCTCTCTCCCGCTCTGTCTCTCAGAAAGTAAAATCAATTTTTTACTTCTTTCTACCCTAATCTTTGTGTTGAGAATTCTTTCTCTACCGGCATACAAATTCCCTCCCTAACAGCCACAGTTACAGTTTCTCATGTAGGGAACATTCCTGCTTCTGGCAAGTGCAGTTGCAGTCCTGGTCTGAGGGCAACTGCATAAAAAAAAAGGAAAGTTGACCAAAGGAAAGTTGAGATCGGTGGGGAATTACTGCATAGTGGTACAGGGCTCCTCCCCCATTCATGTTCTTCCAAATCCCTGGAGAAGTGGTGGAATCTGTTCAGTGGGGACCTTCTGTGGCCCCTTTGTGCTGAGTGTGATAACACCCGTGTGAAGACATGTAAGCCAACACTTTACGGCTCCCATTTTAGACAATAAATGCTTTACTTTCCCATTCTGATTCCCTATGAAACCATTATTCTGAAAATTATACGCAACATGATGTTTTCATCTGATGTGAACACTATGGGCTATAAAATACATCCTGGGTCTGAAGAAATGTCTAAATGGGTACAGACCTTTACTTCTTTAATCATTCTTTTTTAGTTCGTTGCACATACTTTGTAGTTTTTTTCATGTTAAATCCAACATCTGCTCACTCTGGCAGGCAGTTTCTCTTGCTTGCTTTTTTTCCCCTGGAATATGTGTCATACCTTTTCCTGTTTCATTCACATTTCATAATTTTGTTGGAAACTGAAAGTTTTAGATAAAACTCTGGGCGTTGGTCTCCCCTACTCCCTACCCTGACCTTGGGCTTGTTTTTGATATTTACTCATATATTTACTTATATATTTACTTAGTTATTGGCTGGATTATTTTAGCGAAGTATAATATAATCTCCCTCATCCCCACCTCAATGGTAAGAGTTAACATCAAAGGATGTTGCTCCTCAAGGAGTGCAACATTGGGTGTACTCAAGTCTACACTGGATGAGAGTTTTTGGCAAGACTCTCTAACCCCATCTATTTTCCTGACCATACCAAGGTATTAAATTCCACTATTTGTGAGCCAATTGGTATACTACTTTCAACAATGCTTTAGGCCATGAATTGCTTCCAAGAATAATCTAATCAAATTTGGACTCTATTGAAGGGATAGTTCTGAGGTAATTGTTTGAGATTCCTTTTGGATGGGGAACCTATGGCCTTCTAGGTTCTTAAGTGCAGCCTTTTGACTGAATCCAAATTTTACAGAACAAATCCTTTCATTAAAAGGGGTGCAGCAGAGAAAGATGAACCTTTTCTTGCCTCCTTTGGTGCTTAAAAAATAACAGTCTTGATATCAGAAGGCCACAGATTCCCCACCCTCCAGGCAATCTACCAGTCTCTTTTCAGCTGCTTTTCACCACAACCTCCACTGTTTTTGACAGCACACTTAGTCTTGAACTTCTCCATCCTCTGCCGGTTGGGAGTGATCTGAGGGCCTGCTTCTTACCCCCATGCAAAATCTCTGAGTCAAGGTTCTGTAGATGGGATAGAGGCTGAAGAGATAAAAATATACCACCTTGGCGTATTGACTATTTTGAGTTAAAGGCACTTGTAAACATCAGATGAATCATTCTGAACTTCCTTCTGTTTCTTAAAAGCAGGAGATGAAATTCCCACAGGAGAGAAGATCTCCCTGCACTGGAAGGAAAGCAACATTCTTGTCATCAAGGACGGGAAGTTGAGACTGAGAGAATTCTGCACCAACCTTGTTAAAATAAATCTTATGCTTTGAGCCTGCCCACATAATTTAGCTGTTTTTTTAAAACTTACTATTGTTTATTCAATAAAGAACAGTAAATAAGTGATTGACTCTGTGAGGGTCTTCGTTTCCTTAGGAAGGCTCCCACGCCATCCGTATAAAACTTATATTAAATAAATGTGCATGCTTTCTCATGTTGATCTGTTTTATGCCAATTAAATTCTCAGGCCCAGCCAAAAAGAAATCCTAAAAGGAAAGAGGTGAAATTCTGCCTCATTCCCCTAAAGAACAATAGTATTCTTCTCTCTGAGTGGCATCTCTCTCAGTTGGGCAGGGGGGCAATAGCATTAGGTCTTCTTGACTTGCTTCTTCCTGGGAGCACTGCATTGTAGGCCGGGGCCAGGACCGCAGTAGCAGTGTTTCAGCAGCACCGTGCCCAAGGTGGAGCCTCTACCTCCTGAGTGAGGGCTGGGAGGAGAAGGAATCCCCCACCTCTGTCCACTCACCCAGAAGTTAGCATTAGCAATAGGTAGCCAGGGGGCAGTATGAGAAATGAAGTTTCTCAGTGAGAATGAGGCATTCTGATGTCCTGACCCTCTAAGAGATAGCCCTCTGCCTGGAAGCTAACATAAGAAGGAACCCTGTGGTGTGGGCTGCAGCTGCCTGGAGTGGAATTTTCTCCTCCATGAGTTAAGAGATGGGAGGGAGGAAGCTGATCTTTTGCCTCAAATATTACAGACTCTTGCTGTTCTTGAAGAGTTTTAGTAGATTTTCTTGCATAAATGTTTCTCCCTGTGCTGAATGCCCTTAGGGCCATTTCTAGAGACTTTAAATGGTTGTTTTAAAAAAAAAATTTTTTTTCACCAGTTTCATGAAAGCACATGTCTACAGAGCTCCTCCTCACGCTGTGATGCCAGAGTGAAATCCCCCACTAGTGTTTTTTTCAAACTATAACTTATTGTGAAATAAGACCATCCATGTCAAAGAAAACATCGATTTTTGTTATTTGCTTCTATTCATCAATTCTCTTGACCAATTCTATATTTCTCTTTCACAAAATACTGCATGGCATACCTCAGGCAATGAAGAATTTTGAAATGTCATGGCTTAAGGGCCTGAACATTCTTTCGAAGCTATTTATGATGTAAATTTTGTACCCTGTCATTACACACTATTGTGACCTGTCCCAAAGACTTACTTTTAGATCCAGAACAAGAGCTCACAAACTACTGTCCCTGGGCCCAATTCAAGCAGCCATCTGTTTCTGTAAATAAAGTTTTATTGGAACACAGCCACACCCATTTGTTTACACATCGTCTATAGCCGCTTTTGTTAGAGTTAGGTTGTTAGGACAGAGAAGAGAGCTCCCAAAGTCTTAGGTATTTACCTACAGGCCACTAGAGGAAAGAGTCGCTAACTGTTGATCTAGAGCATATGTACTGTAAGCTTGTTAACCCACTTTGACTTGACTGGTATGGGTACAAACTCTGTTAGTACTGACCATTTACCAACTATTAGAAACAGATTTCCAATAATCCCAGTGGTGAATAATCCATTAAAAATTTTAGACATTTTACTGGATACGAAATTAGTATCTAGCTGTGGCTGTAATTTTCAATCCATTGCTAATGGTGGCAAGCAGCATTTTATGTGTTTACTAACCATTGTAGTTCTTGTAGAAGTATCTGTTCATTTATTTTGCTAATTTTTTTTGCGATTTGGTTGATTATCTTTTTGATTATTTCTTTGAAGGAGTTCTTTATACGTGCTGTCAACAGTTCCATTTCTGGGTACATGTAGTTTGAAGACGATCACTTGGTCTGTGACTTGTATTTCATGCTTCTTCATCGTGCCTGTGATAAGCAGAGTAACTAATTTTTAAGAGGTTCAATATTTATCGGACTTTAAAATTTTATGTCCAGTGCTTGTGTCTTCTCTATGAATCTACGCCTATCCATGTTCATAAAGGCATTCACCTATTTTTTTTCCAAAAGTTTCATATCTTCAGTTTATATGCATGAATCTGTAATATTTTATTTTAATGTAGCATTTATTGTACCAGAGGACAAAAGTGCCACCTTCCATATGTCACAGGGAGCAGAGCCCCTCCCCGTGCTGCCCTTTAGTATCTGTCACATGGGCCCCTCCTTCCTCAGCGCTCTCCTCAGGGCACCCTTGACCTCTGCGTTCCTCAGGCTGTAGATCAGGGGGTTCAGCATGGGGTTGAAAAGGCTGTAAAACAGGGAAAGGACCTTCTGCTGCTCCTCAGGATGGTGGGACTTGGGGGCCATGTACATGACGATGGCGCTGCCAAAGAAGAGCCCGACCACGCAGAGGTGGGAGGAACAGGTGGAGAAGGCCTTTCTGCGGCCATCCCCTGCCTGGATGCGCAGGATGGCAAAGACGATGCGCGAGTAGGAGACCAGCACCAGGCAGAGGGGCCCCACCAGGATGAACACGCAGGCTGCGAAGATGACGACTTGGTTGAGCCGGGTGTCAGCACAGGCCAGCTTGAGGACAGACAGGATTTCACAGAAGAAGTGGTTGACTTCATGAGGCCCACAGAAGGGCAGCCTCAGGATGAGAACCACATGGACCAGGGCCAGGAGGAAGCTAAACACCCAGGAAGTGACAGCCAGGACAATGCACACTCTCCAGCTCATGATCACAGTGTAATGTAGGGGGTGGCAGATGGCCACATACCGGTCATAGGACATAACCACCAAAATCAGGCACTCTGCGTGAGCAAAAGCCAAATACAAGAAAATCTGCATTATGCATGGAACAAAGGAGATGGTTCTCTTCTGGTTCACAAGATTCTCCAGCATCTTGGGGACATTGTTGGAAGCATAGGACATGTCAACTATGGCCAGGTGTGAGAGGAAGAAGTACATGGGGGTGTGAAGTCTAGAGTCCAGGCAGATAAGGCCCAGGATGACCCCGTTCCCCAGCAGGGTAAATGTATAGAAAAGAGAGAAAAGTCCAAATAGGAAAAACTCCAGTGCTGAGCTGACCTGGAATCCCAGCAGGGTGACTTCTGTGATCCATGTCTGGTTGCCTCCCATGCTCCTGTGGCAGAGAAAAACAAGATCAAGTCCACAGCAGGAAAGTCAGAGCTGTGGAACAAAGAAGGAAAATATTTATTGAATGTTGCAGAGGAAGCATTTAGAAATGTATCACTTTGAATAGATTTTTCTAGAATTTTTTTTTTTTGGATATGTTCCCAAAACTGACTAAATGTGTTCATAAAAATGAGAAAAAAATTCTATTATATCATTGGAATAATAAGAAAAAATACATTATATATAATAAAATATAATAGTAGAATAGGATCTACTATATTAATAATGCATGATATAAAAAGAATACACATACACACCTCTACCATGTGTTGTTTTGAAGAATTAAAATCTGCTGGCTTTCCTTCCATGGTGGGAGCCTTGATTATTCATGTAGTTCAAAGGGAGATGACCCCCACGTGTCAAAATACAAGATGGTTTCATATCCTAGCTTGCTGGCCTTCTTGGTCCAAGATATGACTAAGCCACTAGGGCCCTGTTTTTTTCTGGGCTTGCTTACTACACACTGGGCCCACTGACCTTCTCACATGCTTTTTCCCCCAACTTATTTCATATTTGAAACCTTTTCTAAATAGGTTCTCAATTTTTTTTTTAAGAGATAGGGTCTTGCTCTGTCGCCCAGGCTGGAGTGCAGTGGCACAATCATAGCTCACTGCAGCCTTGAACTCCTAGCCTCAAGTGATCCTCCTGCCTCAGCCTCCCAAGTAGCTGAGACTACAGGCATGTGTCACACACTTGGTTAATTTTTTTTTTTCATTTTTTATAGAGACAGGGTCTCGCTATGTTGCCCAGGCTGGTCTCAAACTCCTAGCCTCAAGCAATCCTCCAGTCTCAGCCTTTCAAATTGCTGGGATTGCAGGTGTGAGCCGCCATCCTTGGCTATCAATTTTGTAGCTCCTTTAAAAATTTCCTAAGATAAGACCCTCCTTGCAGCAGCTGGCCAAGACTCCCTACAAGCTCCTTTAGATACCACTTTTCCATCTCTAGTATTTGTAGTTTTATTCTGAGAGTTTTGCTGACCTCATCAGCATTTCTTACTGAAAATTAAGCATGAGTGAAAGAATTCTTTGACTACATGAAATAAACATGTGTCTATATTTTGACTATATTCAATAACTAAGCATGTGGCATTTCTGAGGTCTTTTAAAGTAAGACGCTTAAATGAGGAAACCAATTTACATCTGCAGTGGTTACATTTAAATGTGATAGCTGTATCGTAATTGTATTTTGTTTGACTATTTTCTCTTTTCCGTATGACATATCTCAGAGCCGGTCTTATTTTCTAGAGCGTCAGAAATCTTTTGTCCTCAATATCTTCCCAGTTTGAGCAACTCAGCTTGCCATCAAATCCCCTAACTGGCTTCCTCCTCATCACCTGTTACCACGGCAACAGCTTACACTGATGGAAGGGACCCTGAGCAGGGCGCAGGGGTGCATCAGCTGGAGCACCAGTTGGTTAATCCCATCCAGGGAGCTATTCCTAGAGTGCCCAGCAGAGGGAGACCAAGGGCCATGAGCGGGATGCATGGCGCCATTACTCAGAGACATCAGGTGACCTGGTGTCGCTCCTGTACACTTCCTTCTGACTTTTCCCAGAAACAGCCTGAAGATATCACCATGTATTGACTTTCTTCCTGTTGGGATTATTTGTTCCTATCTCTCTTATTTTTAGTAGTATAAAGATAAATATTATTACCAACTTAAGATTTGCCATGTTCATGATTATTTAGTAAATATTCTAAAAGTGAAACTGCAGATGCTAAAGATACAAACATTTCAAAGGTTTTTACGCCTGTTGATTGCTTCCCTCTGGAAAGTCTGACCAATTTCACTTCCCGCTGGCAGTATATCAGAATCCTGCCTGCTGGCCACACGGTCAGTTCTAAGCATTACCAGTTATATAATCTTTGTTGATTCCATGGAAGAACAAGTGTATATCATTTAAATTTATATTTCATCCATCCTTTAACAAATGATCCTGGAGACAGGATGTGCTGCGGCCGCTGTCCTATGCTCTGGAGGCACAGCAGGGGCTGAGGTGGACACATCCTGAAGGGGACAGATCATGAGGAAGCAGTATTGGGTGGGTCCTTCTCTCCCACTCCTCACGTTTCCACACAGGGAGGAAACATCTGTGTCCCCCTTGGATGCAATCACTGTGGAATATTCCTGCCTCTCTTTGTCCCCTCATTTATGTGATTTGTGAGACAGGAAAGAGAAACTGAGGCTGCCCCTTCTCTGTTGTCTTTTTTGTGATCACACACATTTCTACCCCTTTGGGCATAAAGCCTACAGGAGCTTCCATTGCATTTGGGGATGGGGGTAGGCTAAGAGTTGTGATTGTGATTTGGAGAGAAATTTTGTTGAAGATATCAACTATGCTTACCCATAAGCCTCACTAGCAAATTACCTAGTTTTGATTTCCACCTGATTCCTATGTGTATTTCACAATTTGCTTTTTCTGGACTTAGAGCAGAGAGAGGGCATGGTTCTTTATCACCCCTGAAACACAGGTGAGTAAGATCATTGTTGACTGGAAAGTACTATGAGGGAAATAAGGAGGGTGAAATGATAGAAATTACTTGGCTCGAGGGGGCTCCTTTAGATGGGATGGTCAGGAAAGGTCTCTCTGGAG
>VSMD01111357.1:0-33815 GCA_008750895.1 Mirza zaza
CCTTTCTTGGATTGAAAATAGAATCTTTAGGCCAATGTCTCTCACTCCTGGCCATTATGAAACAACATGGATTGACATCTTCTTTCTCTTCGTCTTCTTTCAGTTGAAAACTTCGTCTTATTTATCTCTGGACTCCCAAGGACTAGAATGGTTCTGTGAATGGCAAGCACTAAATACCTGTAGTGGAACTAATCTCAACCACTGCTTTCCTCTGGTTGTAGGAGCACTTTTCCTCAGGGACACTGCTCTCCACTCGCCATTAGTCCACACACTTCAAATATTTTAACACTGAGCTCAAAATCAGTCTCACATTGGACTCTAAATTGTTCTGTGGCCATATACTACATTCAAATATAATAAATTTTTAAATGAGAAGTCACAATTACAAATAAAAGAGAAAGCTTGCTTGCTTTCTTCTTTCTTTCTTTCTTTCTTTCTTTCTTTCTTTTTCTTTCCTTCTTTCTTGAGAGTCTTACCATCCAGAGACATTATTCCCTTTAGGATATACACAAAGTTAACTTAATTTCCGTTATGTATTACAGAAAGATACATGCCTTTCCAGACATTTCTGAAAAATCCTGAAGGGGTAACATCATTAGAGCTCCCTCTAGAAATGACCACTTGCCTCATCTGAATTAATTTAATTTGTTTAAAACATTATTTCACCTGCATTACTGCATTCATATTACTCACTGTCCACATTTTTAAATGGGAATAGTCATGAAAAGTATAAATTATTAATAGCACACAAATATACATGCTTTTTGAAATAAATAAAATTCATAAAAAGCACATATATCTGTAAATGGCCTTGGTGGATACGCAGATGGGACTTACAGTTTGTCAACTACATATAAAACTGAATATTAGACATATCTCTTCTCAGAAATTTGCTCAGTGCTTTCCTCAAGTCAATCTTTGCCCTCTGACAACGTTGCTCTCATGTGCTGCTCCTCCTTATTCTTTCAATTTCCTCTTTCCTCTGTCTTCTCCTAGGGCAACTGAGCAATAAAACAACCAAATAGCTAGTTGTCATCCATTTTGCTGTTGTCATACCAGAATACTACAGACCAGACTAAGTAATTTATTTAAAAAAAAGGAAATTTATTTTTTACATTACTGGAGGCTGAGATATCCATGACAAGGGACCCACAGCTGGTGATAGCCTTGGTGCTACATTATCCTATAGCAGGAGGTGGAAGAGCAATAGAGTGCTGGAGAGCTGAAAGGTTTCTAATTTTACCTCATCAGAGCACACAAGGCTACTTTTAAGACCCTTTATATCAGGAGAACATTGGCAGAGTTACTTTTCAATTTTTCCATTAGCTTTAAAATAGGATTTGGTATATGAATGAACTCTGTATAGAAGTGACATCAGGTACACTAGGAGTCATTCAATAAATATTTTGATTGACTGGTTTTGCCCGTTCTTACCACCTCACTATTTTCTTGCCCTGGACATGGTCAAACTATTTGGAAAAAGAATTAAATCCCCTGGAAAAAATTAAAAATTGATTTTTAGTAAGGTTTCATGTATTAAGTGACATTCAACATTGGATAAGTGAATATTTTTGATATTTTATCTGGGAATCTGACCTCTTATTTCATATATATATATATATATATATATATATACACACACATATACACACATATATATATACATATATCCCAGATTCATTGTGAGAAGTCATTGTAATTCTTTAAAATAAGTGATGGCTTAAAATACCTACCGATGTAAAACAAAATAGCTAATTTCAGAGTGAACATTTTGTACTTATAAGGCCTGCTTGACAGCTTAGAAAACAAGAGTTTTGAGACAAATTGATTTACTAGAGAATTAAGAGTTTAGGTGATAAGAAATATCCAGGTATTTATTTTAGCAATATTTTTCTTCACCTCATTTTCCCCCATGAACATGGGGAGTCAGGCATGTCTGATGGGAGACTTCTGCAACTTCTAAGAAGTTCCAATTTATATCCTGTACCCATCATTGTTAAATGTTCTACTTTCTCTGTCTTAAGATCATTCATATTTTTCATAGATTTAGACATTCATTTTCTCTGTTTTAAGAAACATTTGTGTATCATTGGCATATCTATAGGTTTAAAATAACATGATCTGCTTTGTATGGAAAAGTCTGGTATATCAGAAGTGAAAACTAAGGATGGGCTATATATCCATTTTTTTTAAATCAAACTTGTACATGTTGACATGGCCACATGAAACTGTGCATTGATGTCCAAATTCTTGAATATCCAATTGTTTCCCTGAAAATTTTAATTTCCTATAATCCTCCTAAGCAGAAAAATTACTTTGCTCTGGAGAATTCAACCACACGAAACTATTTGTTGTTTTTTTCAAGAGTAACATCTGAAGAGTGACTTTTTTTCACCCACTGACCCCTTTGATAGGAATATGAGTCAAACTCTTTTTACACAAATCCATCCTGTGCAGTGGTTTCTGATTTTTCTTCTTGTAGTATCATGTTTATCATATGTATGCAATGAACTAAATTAATAAATGATGCAAGGCTGGGTTAATTAAGGTCCTTAAAGATAGTTCAGGCATCCAGGCAGGGTTATGGAGGTACAAAGCAGAAACAATGAATGACTTTCTACCTCTGTGATAAAGCAAGTTTGAATAGAAGATTTTATATTGATGTGTAGAGAAAACATATAAATGTATATGTGTGTGTGTGTGTAAGTATGGAGGGAACACAGAAATACCGGGAGAAAATAATAGAGTTAACAAAAAATGCTGAAGAGAACAACAAGATATAATTTGGCAAAAGAAATTTGATAATTTGGTGTTCCTTTTTACATCTCTTTTATGTATAATTGACATTCAATAAACTGTACAACCTTGAAGTATTCAATTTGATGAGTTTTTATACATAAATACACCTATGAAAATATCATCTTCAAAATAATGAACATATGCATTGACTCCAAAAGTTTCTTTATGTCCCATTATAATCCATTTTTCCCTCAGTCCCTAGATAAGCAGGTATATGCCTTCTGGAAATATAAATTAGTTTGCATTTTCAAGAATTTTATACAAATAGAATCATACTCTCTTATGGTCTCGCTTCTTTCATTTATCATAATGACTTTTAAATTCATTCACCTTTTTTTTCATGTATTCAATGGTATACTGGTAAATACTTAACAACAAGCTCTCTGGTGGCAGTGGTGATGGGGTCAGGGTAGATGATTTGTAGCATTTGTGGACTTGCACAGAGTAAATATTCCCACCAGGACTGATTTCAAGCTACCGACGTGTGTCTCTGAACTCGCAGTTGGGAGAAGATGCACACAGTCAAGTCTTGTGAGCCAGTACTAGGTAAATCTAGCTCGTCACTGCTTGTGTTATTGTTTAATTCCTGTTATTGAGTGGTATCCCATTGTGTGGCTATGCCACAATTTATCTATTCACCTGTTGATCAATAATTGGATTGATTCCAGTTAAGGGGTATTACAAATATATGGGGCTGCTGGGAATATTCTTGTACAAGTTTTTGAACACATGCTTTCATTTCTTTTAGGCAAATAACTAGGAATGAAATGGCAGAATCACATTGTTGGTAAAACATTTCCAAAGTGGTTGAATCATTTTATATTCACCAGCATTATAAAAATGTTTCAGTTGCTCCCCATTCTTGCCAGCACTTGGTATCATCAGTATTTTTTTTATTTTCACATTCTAGTTTTACATTTTATTTTCATAGTGGGGAAGTATTAGGTCTCATTCTGTCTAAATTGACATCTACCTAATAAATAATGAGCATCTTTTTATGTGGATATTTGCCACAATATTTCTTCTTTAGAAAGTGTCTACTCAAATATTTTGCTCTCCTTTTTATTGGGTTGTTCGTTTTCATGTTATGAGTTGTAAAAGTTCTTTATATATTCTGTAAAAAATTTTTTTCAGACATATATTTCACAAATGTCTTCTCCCAGTCTGTGTGTTGGTTTTTCATTTTAACAAATGTCTTTTGAAGAGAAAACCTTTTTAGTTTTAACAAATCCAGTTTCTTGATATTTTTTATAGATAGTTTATGCTTTTTATATTGTTCTCTTTAAGAAATTTTTTTCAAACACAGTGTCACTAAGATTTACACCCTTGTCTTTTTCTAGAAATTTTAGAGTTGTAGCTCTTAAATTTTGATCTGTATTTCATTTGGGTTAAATTTGTAGATTGTGTAATTTGTATACACAATTTGTATATTGTGTAAGCTAAGGACAGAGATTCATTTGCTTGGATAAATGGTTCACCAATTGTTTCAGCATCATTTGTTGAGAATATCATCCTTTCCTCATTGTTCAATGGATCTTTTTTTTTTCAATTATAGATACTCATATATGACTCTAATAAGTTGAGATATGCTAACATTATATCTTTGAGGGCTTTGAATTTTGGTTTGGTGAATTTGAATTCCGTCTTCAGAAATTATAGAAGGAGGGTGTAGAGATTCTTTGTGAAGAGATTATAAATAAAAAGTTATATTAATGATTAAAAATAAATCCAGATCATATAAAATATCAATTTATGATCATTTTTCAGTGGCCTTTCATGAATTTGTTAAAAGTTAAAGAACCCCTCCCTAGAAAAATGCCTGATGATATACACACCAAAAATGTTGGATACAGTATTAGTATTTCCTGAATTGCACCCATGTTCCATCTAGGGGTTTGTGCAAACTTGGTTAAGAACTACAGAAAATTATATATTAATAAAACAATTAAAATTCAAATTTAGGAAGGAGAGGAACTTGAGAGATGTTCTAAGAAGTCAGCCTGTTTAATTTTTACTGTTTAATGTTATATACAGGACAGAGAAGAAAGTGAATGTGATTAGGAGAAGCAAGGACGTGGAGAAAAATGGACCCACAGGGGCTGTAATGGGTGCTGCATCCCAGTAGAACTCAAAGAGGGTGTAAAATATGATCATTACCCTAATAACTCTTAATAAACTTCTACATCATGAAATTCAACATACAACCCTCCCTCTCCCTACACTTCTCCCATTTCTACAACCTGGCTGCCTAGAAGTGTCCAAAGTAATTGGATATCAAAAATGGTATATGAAGTACTAAAGGCAATGTAAACCAGTGTAAAAACCCAAATGAAACAAAGCTACTATGATTAGCTTTTCAAAATGTTTTGTTGTTATTGTTTAATTGAGCAGACATCTGTCTGCATAGATAGTTTGGTACCAGCAGGAACACAAAACAGTTTTATTTTGTAACCTAAAGTAAGTTAACCTCAAAATCAAAACAAAGCAAAACAATAAGATGGTTGCAATTTAACACTGAAATTATTGCAACTCTGCTTACCTCCTTCTTGTAGAAAACTTGAAGGTAAGCGAGCTTTTTACATATGCCAGTTTCAGATATCCATACCTGTTTTTCTCATATACCATAAAAATTCCATGAAAAATCCAATATGTTAACTAAAATCAAAATAAATCAAGTCTCTTAAAAATATTTATTATGAATATTGAGTTTTCAACAGCTGTATCAAAAAAAGAGAAAACCATACAATTGGTTAAAATAATCATTTTCATGATCACTGCATAATGTACCTGTATTAGTATACAGTAATATAACAGTGTAAGTAAATGTGTATTGATTTTTTTATAAATTGTAAGAGTTGTCATATGAATGCATCACTTATTGGAAGAAATTCCTTTGCTAGTCCCCATGTGTTGGTTTGCAAAGTTAAAGTTACTGTAACTGGACAGGTTAGGGTGATTTATTGTACCTCTTTCATAGATCCTAGTTACTAATCAGAGAATAACCAACTGGAAGCAACACTGTTTCTGAAGTCACTGAAAGCACAGAAAACACATAAGACACAGTGATATGCAGCAAAAGGCTGAAACAGCAGATGAGAAATAAAGCAGTGGATGGCAAGTGACAACAGATAGGATGTATTATTGAGTGTATGCAAGCTACTTTCTTGACATCCCTAAATCCTTCAGCACAGAGCACAGCAAGTAGCTGGGTTTTGCATCAGCATGTGAGTGTTGCACAGTCATTAGTGCTTGCCACAAAGTAGAAATACCCACAAGATATGTGCTTCCCGCATTAGCTTTATACATTGGCGCCAGTTGTTAAAGGCCCTAGACAAGTGCCCGATGCCTGCCATCTCCCGCCATCGTACTCCATGCACGAACATTCATTTCATCCACTGGATTATGCCTGAAATTATACTTCTACACTTATTTAGCCTTTCTCCACCTCCAGCCTTCTGGAACATTATCTCTCAGTGTGGGTAGATTAGAAAGAAGATTTTCAGAGTCTGAAAATGGTAATATTGGGGCTGAGGACAGCAAGAAGCAGCAGAGATTTGATGAGGAAAAGGGGGCAGGTCTCCCCTAGGAGCTTGCTCTTACCTCCATGTCCATAGCTTCTGGAATAAAGCCCCATTAATGCATTTGCAACTCTGCTATTTTGTTCAGTGTTTGTTCACAGGTCTGTATCCTCTTGTAGCCTATACATTCCTCTAGAGCAAAAATCGTGGCATGTGGTGAGAGCTTGGTTTAACCAATAGATTAAATTAATTGTTAAACCTTCCAAGTTTTACTAAGGGTCATTTTAGTACGTCCTTAGAAAACCATCATGACAATCAGTGTTTAGTATTTAAGACAGAGGGCATAGGTGTCTCAGGGATTAACTATCCAAAGTCCATACGTGTGTGTATGTGTGTGTGTGTGTTGCAGTGGGGGTGGAAGTTCCTGAGGAGAATGGAGAAGTGATTCAAAAAGACAATTTTTCCCTCTGGGGCACCTCAGTATCCAAATTCCATTATTTAAGAATGTCACTTGGAAAACCGCTCACCTTGCCATGATGAACATTGGTTCATATTTAGGATACCCCCATCTGAAATCCATGTCCTCCTCTGTGGCTAACTCTGTAGTTGTCTGTTCTAAAACTGATACCTCTATTTTCTATGAAGGACCCAGCTTTTCCTCATGATGAATTCTGGGCCACAAGTATCTAAAAGCTTCCAGGGGACTCATAAGCTCACATTTGTTGTTTATCTGTAGAACACATCCAAGTCATTTCTTGCCACTTTAATGGAAGGTATAATTTAGAGCTAAGAGACTGTAATATCCATAGCTTTTAAATAGATTATTTCTTTGTTTTGGTTATTTTGAGAGTATGTATGTTTCAGCTCCTGGGTAAATTATAGGCTTTTAAGGCTTCACATAGCCATTTTGCTTTTAAGCAGACAGAATTTCACCTTTACTCCTCCTGAGTTTGCTCTTATATTTACAGATGAAAAACAGCAGAGGGTAGCATTTATTTACTTTCTATCAAACGTCAGCCACACAATAAGCATGAGAAGCCATGGAGGTGACTCACGCAGTCTTGACTTCTTAGAGCCTGGCCTCTGAGGCTCATCTCTGTAATATCAGAGCAAGGGACAAGAAGAGGAGCCTGCAGAAGGGATGGCTATGTGAACAGTAGTTCTGCCACATCAGTGGGAAAAAGAAAATTGATAGAAATCAAAGGAAAGCAAATAAAAGGGCTGAGGGAAGAGATGATGAACTTTCTGCAGAGTCTTGGCTTAGCTTCTCCTGCTTCGAGATAATAAGAAAATTAAGAGAGTAATAACAATAAACCCACTGTCTTATTTTTTACATGATATAAATTAAAAAACTGTCATGTGAATCTGAAGAGCCATTAGAGCAAAACCAATGAATAACAAGCAATTATATTCATTTATTTTCTATAATTCTGTCTAATTGGTGATAGCAAATGAATGAGGATAATCAGAGGGAAGAATTTTCTGATGGTGAAGGATGGAAAACATTGGAACTGGATAATAAAGAAAGCACTGGAGATACTTTTTTTCAATTTTATTTTTTACTAATAGTGATTTTTTTCTCAATCTTGCCCCTCTCTAGTGCTACATGACCTCACCATGCTGAACTTCTCACTGTGACTGTGACAATTCAGAAGTCTTGCCTATGGGTCTCACGCTAATCATTCCCTCATTATGAAATGCCGTTCTACCCCTTGCTGCTCTTTGAACTCCCTCTCAGTTCTTTATGGGGATATTAAAACCCCAGTTTCTCAGCAAATTCTCCCTTCAGTCCTACTTAAAGTAGCTATAGAAATTTGGAGACGTCACTTCTCTAAGATTTCATTTCTCCATCTTCACAATTAGCTAACGGAAGTGATCTTTAATGTCACTTCTGTTTCTGTTTCTTGAGTTAACTCCACAAATGCAACAATGCCCATGCTTCTTGGACGCTCCTACTACTCTTAATTTTCTAGGCACATTTCCTAAATTCCTTAAGCATAACTTAGGTCGTGGTTTAAATAACAGCTTTGCAAGTATTTAATTACCTAACTTTTCTCTCCATGATGCTATGAATTCATTATGGTAGTATAACTTTACATATTTATTTTTCTGTTCCCTAAAATGATACATTTCTAAAGTCTCAAATGTGGAACAAATGAGTGAGTTAAAAATTTTTGAGTTCAAGAGTTTTAGTAGATACGATGATGTGTCAGTGCATGGCTTAATGGTAGGGGAAAAATGGCTGCCTCACGGTTGGAGGAGCTGAAGATCTGCATAAGGAGGCTTCCCTCATCCTCTAAGACTTTAGGAAACGAGGGGAGGATAAATGAATATAGATAAGTTCTTTGCTTCTTAGGATAAATAAATAAATATTTCCAAATGGAAAAAAATGGCTGCCTCAAATATCTTCAAATTTGAACCTTAATATTCTGGTTTTGAGCAGAAGAATAACTAATGTTTAAAACAGACCTGCAATTGGACATAAAGCAGTAATTTCTGTCTTTAGAAGTGCTTCTTCAGGTGTTCTATGACCACTGTGCTTGAAGGATTCACACATGGAGTAAAGGATTATAAGTGACTTCTATAGCCTCTATTTACTTGGAGTCTATGATTCTTGGAGTCTATGATTCTAACTACCGTAGTCGCTGGAGTTACACATATGCATATGAACATTCTGCCATGTTTATTACCCACAGAAGATGCTTTCTAGTGGGTACAAGAGTGGGTGTGGATGAATCCAGAACCATTTGGGTGTGATTGCTCATGCTGGGGGTGTGTAGGGCAAGGGGTGGTTATGGCTTTGTACAGTCTCGGTATCAGAAGCTTGAGCTCCGCTTGAGCTCTCCCGGTAAAAAGCTTTGAACTTTGGGCATGTCGGCTCACCTTTCATGGTTTCAGATTTATTCTTGGGAAAAATGAAAGAGGTTGAACCAGAAATTTCAAATATTCTCACAAATATCCTCACAAATATTCTTAAGTGTTTGTATATTGACAAAAGCCAAGATATACTCGATTTCCAAAAATCTCAAAAGATGACTATCCAATGCTACATAAACTATGAACCAATCCTTTCCTTCACAAAATCAATCTTTGTAAAACAAAGGATTTCCTAGAGGAAAAAAAAAAAAAAAGCTCACATGTTTATTTATACCATTTATATTTACAAACAACTTTACTCTCATGAAACAAAATTGGTCAGTATAGTGTCCATAGGAGGTTAGGAGATTATAAGCATTATCATCATTTATCATTATTGTACAGTTTCCTATTTATAAAATACAGTGACTAAAAATGATATTACATCTCTTCCATTAATCACAGAACTATTAATCCATTACTGGGTTTATGCCTGTTCTGTGAAAAATCCTGATGACTGAGAGGGAGATGAAAACATCATGGATGATTGGGATGAGCTCTAATTGAAAGGGCTGGCTTCAGTGAGCTTTATGGATTGAGGAGGGCTTTCATTTTATGGCCTGCTTTATTTCCTTCTGAGCTAAGTTTTACTTCATTCTTGCCATGAATTGCATTTCATTTTAAGGATTAAAAAAATCTCTATCAAGATAGGGTAAGAAATAACAGACTTGGGACAGAGATGATATGTGAGGTCAGTGCCAGATCTCAGAAAGATTGAAAGTCAGAATGGTGTCCTTTCCAATACCCATACATGTCTTTAGCAGCCCTACCTCTTGGTAAATTGTTCGGTGTTTCAAATCATCCCAGGTTTCCAAGCCATTGTTAAAAGTGGTGTTATAAATTAACTCACCCTTAGCTACTAATGGTTTAAATTCTTTAAAAATAGCAATTTTCCCCCATGCCCAGCAAATGAGATGATTATTAAACTATTGCTACTCGGCTTCAAACCTGTCCTTCCATACTCTGCTTTGTGATACTGCGGCTGGGATTCTGCAAATGACATTGTAAATTGTATGAAACTGATATTCTGTGATTTTGACCTTCTCACTTTTGTATGTTAAACTGTCCTAACTCTGGTGAAATAACTGTGCTAATAGTTATGTATGCATATTTAATATCCTTACTTGACAAAATAAAAATTGGAAAAACATTAAAAAATAACAATTCCATTATCTATCTAGGATTTAAAAATTATAACCACATTACTAAGATTTGTATAAACTTTTGCAATTTATAAACTACTTTATATATATATTATCTAATTATAAACTTATAACATTCTTTTGATGTACATATGTTAGATATTGTTTATATCTCTTATAAAAGGTGAGGTTACTGGTTCAGAGTGTTTTAGTGACATATTCATAGTCCCTGAGCTAATCAGAGAAAGTTTAATTGAAACTGAAGGTTTTCCATCCTAAAACCTAAGTCTTCAAAAACCGTTTTGCTGTAGTTATCCATGCCAACCGTAAATGACTTACTTCAACTTGTCTTCTCAATGTCGTTTTCTTCTTTCCTTTTTTTTTTTTTTTTTTTTTTTTTTGAGATAGAGTCTCACTGTGTTGCCCAGGCTAGAGTGAGTGCCGTGGCGTCAGCCTAGCTCACAGCAACCTCAAACTCCTGGGCTCAAGCGATCCTGCTGCCTCAGCCTCCCGAGTAGCTGGGACTACAGGCATGCGCCACCATGCCCGGCTAATTGTTTCTATATATTTTTAGTTGGCCAATTAATTTCTTTATATTTATGGTAAAGACAGGGTCTCGCTCTTGCTCAGGCTGGTTTCGAACTCCTGAGCTCAAACAATCCACCAGCCTCGGCCTCCCAGAGAGCTAGGATTACAGGCGTGAGTCACCACGCCCCCAGCCCCTTTTTCTTTTTTATTCATTTATCACAAGCAGTTCCATCTTTAGCATCAGAAAAGCCCTAAATTAGAATAAACACACACACAGAGATATACAAACAATCTTAGGGCCAGACATCCAGTTTTCAGTAATAAATGTCTGAAACACCGAGAAAGTCACCATCTATGTTCTTATAGATTTCATGAAATATTACAATGAAAATGACAACTCATCCCAACTTGTTGTTTAACAGATGAAAAAATGAGCCTAGAGTATCCAAGTGCCTTGAATAATGTCACATCCAATCAGAAGTTGAGGCAGAAACTAAAGTTGCCAACATTAACTCTTTTGTATATATATATTTTAAATTAACAGTGTTATTCCCCCTCCCTTGAAGTTCTCTAGGAAAATAATTTCCATGAATTTCTTTAGTATACTGTTTTATTCTTCTTTTTCACTTTTCTTTCTGCCCAAAGAAACTAAGAAAAGATTCCTAATGGAGTCCAAGTTTGTCCTGCTCAGAAATCAATGAAGAATTTCACCAGGGCTTACTGAGTGTAACAACATTTCACAATGATGGTGCTCTGAGTGTTTAGGTCAGGTGTCCTTAAACTGAGGCCCAAGGGCCACATGCGGGCCACCTAGCACATTTATCCAGCCCTCCGGGTGTTTTTGCCGCTGCTGCCTGTCCTGCTTAGCAGTCCACTCATCCAGGGCACACAGTGCACACTCTCCAATGGTCTGAGGGACAGTGAACTGGCCCCCTGTTTAAAAAGTTTGAGGACCCCGGGTGTAGGTTCTAATTGCTCAGACCATTTGGGGGAACATGCAAGTGATAAAGGATCATTTTTGTCTACTAAAACTTAGAGTTCAGTAACTAGACAGTGTATTAATGAAACCCAGCAGCTGTGGAATAACCACATAGCCATAAGGGAAACAAAGTCAGAGTGTAGTAGACACAGAGATAAAACACTCAATCCCCCTTTGAGGGAAGATTTACTGCTGTTGAGAATGTGGTCAGTGGACAGCCTCCTGTCATCCCTGAAGTATCAGCTTCAGCCCCATGGAGAAAGAGCCACCTATTCCTGAAGTCGTGTCCTTTCCACTTCTTCTGGGGAAAGCCCAAATCCTATGCCTGAGTAAGGAAGGGATGTAAAGGTGCTCACTACAGCCTGCCAGGGGACAGCTTGATGGATAATCTTCCTCCAACCCCCCCCCCCCCCCCCCGCCAAATTGGCTGAGGCCTTTTTCCTTTGTTCAATTCTGCTTTCTCTTCCCTTATTTTCCCACTGGTGATTCCTGATAAATACCTTGCATAACAACTCTATTTCAGCACCCATGTCTCAGGAACTGAACCTGCCACAAAGAGCTGCAGGGCCAGGAGACCCGAATATAGCAGAGATACAGGGACAGACCGAGACAAGTATCCAAAACAGAGCTATGATAGCTTGTCACTTTCTGCTTTTATTCTTCTGAACTCAGCTATAATTTTGCCTTTTCATTATGTGTTCCAGCCTTGCAAATTAAAATAAATCACTCTCATTATTTTTAGTATTAGTACATTGCTTAATTTAATTCAAATCAATTTCTGTTTCTAATGATCACAATCATATAACTGAATATAACAAAATGTTGCATTTCCAGGTACTGATACAAAGTACAATAAAATCTAAAAGAAGGAAAATATTAGTGTGAGCTTCTAACAGCAAGGAAATAAACATGAAATGCCAGGATTATAACCATTTATTCTCCAGCCCCTCCTCTGCTCCCTCACTTCCATCATTCTTTTCTTTTACATTTTTTGCCTTAATCCTTCCTCTCTAGTATTTTTTACTGATCTCTGCAACTCATTGTTCCTATCCAACAGTCCAGTAAGAGTCCCATGATGCCAGACCAATAAATGGAGTTTATAATACTCCATTTATTATATACTCTTATATACTAAGAGTATTATGTCTACCTCATCTGGGAAATTATAATGGATAAATATTGCTGGGGCAGCTGAATATAGCTAGTGATGAGTGAAAGATTAGTGATGATTAAGAAAGACTTCAGGCATCCTGAGAAGTACAAAATACCAATTTATTTTCCATTTCTGATAAACTTGTACTCACTAATAATTGAGAGCTAAATGATGGGCACACACAAGCACAAAGAGATGTAAATGATGTTGAAAACTAGAAGGGGAGAGTGTGGGAGGGGAGTGAGAGATGAAAACTAACCTATTGGGTACGATGAACACTATTCTGGTGATAGGCACACTAAATGCCTTGACTTAAGCATTATACAGGGTATCCATGAAACAAATTTATATCCCCTTAATATTTTAAAATTTTTTAAAAAAGAAAGAAAAGGCAATTGACTCTTAAAAGGAACTTTCAAGTCTAACCATAGTAAAAAATTCACAAACTCATGGAAAGGCAGTGTGGAGCCTTTGACCCAATCAGTGTTTGCAGTTACATGCTCAGTTCAATAATGTCCCTGATTGGCTGGCACGTGGATTTGATTCTTTCTTTCTTTCTTTCTTTCTTTCTTTCTTTCTTTCTTTCTTTCTTTCTTTCTTTCTTTCTTTCTTTCTTCCTTCCTTCCTTCCTTCCTTCCTTTCTTCCTTTCTTTCTTTCTTTCTTTTCAAACTATTACAGGGGTACAAATATTTTTGGTTACATGGATCACTTTTTAATGCTTGAGTTATGCTTATAAGTGTGCCTGACACCCAGATAGTGTTCATTATACCTGTTAGGTAGATTTTTCATCCAACCACTCCTATCCCCTCCCACCTACTTGATTTCTGTTAAGTTTTGTTTTTCTCTATGCACATATGTACTCATCAGTTAGTTCCAATTTAATAATGAGTACATGTAGTATGTGTTTTGACATTCTTTAGATGTTTCACTTAGGGTAATGGTCTCCCATTCAAATTAAATTGTAGTAAAAGATATTAAAAGTCATCCTTTTCGTGGGTGAGTAGCATTCCATGACATACATTTTGTTAATCCATTCATGAATTGATGGGCACTTCAATTGATTCCACATATTTACATTTGTGAATTGTGCTGCAATAAACATGCTAGTGAAGGTGTCTTTTTTATAAACTGACATCTTTTCCTTTGGGTGAATACCCAGTAGTGGGATTGCTGGAACAAATGTCAGGTTGACTTTTAGTTCTTTGAGTTATCTCCATACTATTTTCCATAGAGGTTGTACTAATTTGTAGTTCCATCAACAGTGTATAAGTGTTCTTTTCTCCCTGCATCTATGCCAGCTACTATTATTTTTAGACATTTGAATAAATTCCATTTAACAGGGGCAAGGTAATATCTCATTGTGATTTTAATTTACATTTCCCTAATGATTAGTGATGTTGAGCATTTTTTTCATATGTTTATTGGCCATTTGTCTGCTTTCTTTTGAAAAGCTTCTGTTCATGTCTTTTGCCCATATTTTGATGATATTGTTTGATTTTTCCTTTGTGATTTGCTTGAGTTATTTGTAGATACTGGTTATTAGCCTGTTGTTGGATGAGCATGATATATTTTTCCATTTGTGTCATCTATGATTTTTTTTTCCCAGTGTTTCATAGTTCTCTTTGTAGAGCTCTTTCAGTGCCTTGGTTCAGTATATTCCTAGGTATTTTATTTTCTTTGTAGCTATTGTGAATGGTATTGAGTCTTTGATTTGAATATCAGCTTGACTGTTACTGGTGTATAACAATACTACCGATTTATGTACACTGATTTTGTATCCCGAGACTTTGCTGAATTTATTTATCAATTAATTCCAGCAGCCTCTTGGTGGAATCTTTAGGGTTTCCTAGATATAAGATCATATTGTCAGCAGAAAGCAATAGTTTGACCTCCTCTTTCCAGATTTGGAAATCATACCATGTATCTTCTCAGATCACAGTGGAATAAAACTAGAAATCAACAACAAGATAAACTCCCAATTTTACACAAAATCATGAAAATTAAACAACCTCTTATTGAATGATTATTGGGTCAATGATGAAATTAAGATGGAAATCAAAAGATTCCTTGAACTGAATGAAGAGGTGACATAAACTATCAAAGTCTGTGGGATTAAGCAAAAGCAGTCCTAAGGGAGAAATTCATAGCCTTAAATGCCTCACACAAAAAGACTGAAAAGATCACAAATTGGCATCTAATGACATATCTCAAGGAACTAGAATATGAAAAGCAAACCAAAACCAAAGCCAGTAGAAGAAAATAAATAAGTTCAGAGCAGAACTAAATGAAATCAAAAACAAGAAAATAATATAGAAGATCAATAAAACAAAAAGTTTATTCTTTGAAAAGAGAAACAAAATCAATAGACCTATCACAAGACTAACCTGGAACAGAAGAGAAAGGACTCTAATAAGCTCAATCAGAAATGAAAAAGGAGATATTACAACTGATATCACAGAAACACAAAGTATCATCTGTGAATACTACAAAAATATCTATGCACAGAAATTCAAAAATACACAGGAAATGATAAATTCTTGGCAGTGATAAAATATTTTCCAATGAAAAAAGTCTCAGGCCAGATAGATTCACAGCTGAATTTTACCACACCTACAAAGAAGAGTTGATACACATACTGCAGAAATTATTCCAAAACATTGAGAAGGCAGGAATCCTCCTTGACTCATTCTACAAATTCAGTATCACCTTGATACTAAATCCAGGAAAGGACACAACAAAAAAAGAAAACTATATACTAATATCCCTTATGAATGTATTATAGATGCAAAAATACTCCATAAAAATACTAGCAAAGTGAATTCAACAGCATATTAAAAAAAAAAAAATGACCAAGTGGTTTCATTCCAGGGATGCAAGGATGGTTCAACATATGTAAATTGATAAATGTGATATACCACATAAATAGAAGCAAAAACAAAGATCATATGATCATCTCAATACATGCAGAAAAGGCATTCAACAAAATTCAGCACCCTTTCATGATAAAAACCCTCAACAAACCAGGCATAGAAGGAACATATCTCAAAAGTATAAAAGTCATACATGACAAACTCACAGCCAACATCATACTGAATGGGGAAAAGCTGAAAACATTCCCCCTAAGAACTGGAACAAGATAAGGATGCCCATTGTCAACATTTCTATTCAATATAGTGCTGAAGGTCCTAGCCAGAACAAGCATGCAAGAGAAAGAAACTAAGGGTATGCTTCTTTATTTTTAATCTTTCAAGCCCACATGATATGTCTACTCCTATCACCTTGCTACTGCTCTCTGTCTCTTCAGTGAAGGAGTTAGCAGCTACCACTGTGCTCCCCCTTGCTCCAATGCTGTTTTCTTTGCCTTCTTCCCTTTTTTCTTAAAAGATGATTCTGCTTTCTATCCTATGTACAGCATTGCCCTAATTACTACAGTCCACACTTCTAAGAACCACACATATTACCTGAATGACACATAGCTCAGTATTTTAATTTGTACTGTTGTTCTCTATGTGCTCATTTTTCAAGAATATGTGTGTACAGTATGTTCCTGAAGGTCAGAGGTTATGTCTTTTAATTCCTCCAGGTGAATTAACATGTTACATGGGTCACTAGGAGATACTTAGCATAAAGTACAGATCCATGTGTTATTAAGCATTATATATGTATAAATAATTTGCTGCTTGGCCTTTTAAAATTATCTGTTCCCTATCTCTTAACGTATATCTTTTTGCATTTTCAAGATGCTTTTGGAAATAGAAATGATTTTGTCCTAAATATGAGCAAACATATAAGTCATCAATAAAAGACATGGTAAATTACATACAAAGCCCTCTATAATGAATTCAATGACATTTAAACCTTTTTGTACATGTTTTGTACATTGTCAAATCTTTTTGTACCAACCTGTTCATATTTTAGCATCAAACGTAAAGTTTGCACATTGGTATAAGTGCACTTTTCAAAATAACTTTGCTGAATAATTTTACCGTACTCCATTTTCTTTCCTAAACTCAGCACTCAAATTGGTGAAGCTTAAAAAAACATATTTTACATAAAACACTTTGAGCTTCCTTGAGAGAGAAAAAATAGTGGATTAGTGGTGGCCTCTTGTCTGCCTGCTCCCAGAGAAGAAGGAGAAGATCTCGGACAGCTGCACATGAGTGGATCACTCCTCCTCTGAGAACTGCATTGTGAATCTGCAAAGAAACAGCATGAGACATGCAAGGCAGGAAAAAAAAGTGAAAAGGAGATATGTTTGCTAAGATTGGAGAGTGCAAGAAATATAATAGGGAATAGAATGCAGGAGGGCTATGTCTGCCTGGCCATCCAGTGCTGTGTGATCGGACCTACAGGAGAATGTCCAACTCCCCCATAAACCTCGACACCCACTACAACAGGGACACTCCTGAAGTTGGTGCAAAGTCGTGGCATGGGATGGCAGGCTCTGTGGAGAGGACATAATAGTGGGAAACATTCTGAACTCTCTATTGCTCTGTGCTGGGACTGCCCTGGGTTGGGGAGACACTGGTCTGAATGGTTGTTTCCCATGATTGTGACCATGCAACAGGAGTATGGAGATAGCCACCTCTCCTCTGGAGGTCAGCAGGACCAGCACACAGGAGTTAAATGGCAAATAGTAGGTTTTGTCCTTGGAGACCACAGGTGATTTGGCTGGCTGGGGGGTGGGGAGGAGGACTATCAGAGCTAGAGCCTCTGATAGGCAGACAATAACATCAAAGAAAATTAAATATTTAAGAATATATGTAACTATGGAGGTGAGAAACTAATATAAGGAGAACTAAGAAACACTGAGAAAAGAAATTGTGTAAGATGGAAACAGATGGAAAACATCCTCATGGATTGGCAGAATCGATATTGTTAAAATGTACATATTACCTAAAGTGATCCACAGAATTAAGGTAATCCCTATTAAGATACCATCATCATTCTTTGCAGATCTAGAAAAAATAATTCTATGCTTCCTGTGGAACCAGAGAAGACCCCATATAGCCAAAGCAATCATAAGCAAAAAGAACAAACTGAGAGGCATCAGTCTACCAGACTTCAAGCTTTACTACAAGGCTATATTAACCAAAAAAGCATGTCAACGGCACAAACACAGAGATATAGACTTTTGGAACATGACTGAGAACCCAGATATAAATTCATCCTCATATTGTCATCTAATCTTTCACAAAGCAGACAAAAACACACTGGGGAAAAGAATCTCTATTCAATAAATGGTGCTGAGAAAATTGGATAACCACATGCTGAAAATTGAAACTGGATCCACACCTTTCACCTCTCACAAAATTAACTCACAATGGATAACAGACTTATATCTAAGGCATAAAATCTTAAGAATTCTAATAGAAAGTGTTTGAAAAACTCTTAGAAACATTGGCTTAGGAAAATAATTAATGAAGAAGACTCCAAAGCAATCGCAGCAGCAACAAAAATAAATAAATAAATAGGACCTGAAAAAATTTAAAAACTTCTGCACAGCCAAAGAAACTATCATTAGAGTGAATAAACAACCTCTAGAATGGGAGAAAATATTTTCATGCTACACTTCTGATAAAGGGCCGATAACAAGAATCTATATACAACTTGAGAAAATTAATAAGAAAAGATCAAACAACCCCCTTAAAAAGTGGGCAAAGTATATGAACAGAAACTTTTCAAAAGAAGACAGAATAATGGCCAGTGAACATATAAAAAAGTACTCAACATCTCTATCAGGGAAATGTAAATCAAAACCACAACGAGATAGCACCTAACTCCAGTGAGAATGGCTTTTATCAAAAAGTCCCCAAACAACAAATGCTGGCGTGGATGCAGAAAGGTAGGAACACTGATCCACAGCTGGTAGGACTGCAAATTGTTAAAACCTCTTTGGAAAGTAATTTGGAGATATCTTAAAGAACTAAAAATAGAAATACATTTGATCCAGCAAGCCCACTACTAGGCATCTACCCAAAGGAACAAAAGACATTTTATAATAAAGACATCTGCACTCGAATGTTTATGGTAGCACAATTCACAATTGCAAAGATGTGGAAACAACCCAATTGCCCATCAATACATGAGTGGATTAACAAAATGTGGTATATGTACACCATGGAATATTACTCAACCATAAAAAACAATGGTGAACTAACACCTCTTATGTTATCCTGGGTGGAGCTAGAGCCCATCCTTCGAAGTGAAGTATCACAAGAATGGAAAAACAAGTACCACATGTACTCTCCATCAAATTGGCACTAACTAACTGATCAACACTAAGGTTCTCACATGGAAGTAATATTCATTGGGTGTTGGGTGGGTGGAAGGGCGGTGGTGGGGATTGGTAAACTCACAACTGATGGATGTGGAGCGCACTGTATAGGGGAAGGGCATGCTTGTAGCTCTGGCTTGGGCAATGCAAAAGCATTCTATGTAACCAAAATGTTTGTACCACCATAATATTCTGAAGTAAAATTTTTAAAAAAAGCACAACACACACACTTTGAGCTTCCTTAATGTAATGGACTGGCATGGATCACAGGGTGAATGTGAGCCGGTGTAGTGGGTCCTCAATCTCCTGTTTCCATGCCAATGACATCTGACTGCAACATGATGTAATGAGAGCTGTCTAAAGGATGAGTTCCCATCCAGTACTTCAGGAAAGAAACTTCAATCAACTCACAGTGTGGGACTCACAATCTACCTGCAGGTTGGAATCAGGCTGTTGACAGCATCTCAGCTTGCCATAAAGAGTGCTATTGAACACATGTTTGCTTGGACCAGTTTCAGACTGAGAAAGCCTGCAGCAAAAGATAAACAAGCAAGGACAAGAACATTTTCCAAGTTGTGATGACTCCTAATTGCATCCCTAAATTCTTCATCCTCTCTTTGGATGTAACACATATGGACTTTCATCTAAAAGTAAACTCTCAGAAGACTGATGTCTATAGAGAGGACTGTGTGATGTGCTAAACAGCAACTCTCCATCAATTCAATGCAAGTCAGAATTCTCTATAAAAAAGAGAAGTATGAAGAAAAGAGAAACTCTGTACAAAAAAGATACTCTGTGCTTGGATGAGGGTCTTATTGACTGCAGTGATGTGCAAGGAGCTATGCATAACTCAGACCCAGCAACATGGGCTGCCCTCTCATTGCTATGCCTCCTCAAACTTACAACTCCATATGCTCTCCTCACACTGGGTGAGAGACCCAATATTCAAAGGAAAGAATCACTCTTTTCTGAGTCTAATATAGCTGACCTGAGAACTTTATTGTCACAGAGAAAAGAGATTATTGGTCTTCACAACTGGCTGTCAAATCTTCTCCACAGATCAGGAGACCAAAGCAGCCATTCCCACGATCCTGGTTCTTTACTAAAGCAAAGCAGGACAGCATCACTGGAACCGATGGGTCACAGTCCCTTTGCTTCTCTTACACATTGGCTCACTGGGTCTGAAGGTTGTCATTTCAAAGAAGAGAGGAAGATATTTCAAAGACCAATGATGAAACACGTTCCCAGCACTAAGTACAGGTAAGCCCAAGTAAAACATGGGCAGAACAAGGATTGGACTATGCAAGATTTACCTGAAGTATTTGCATTTTGTGTATCAGAAGAGATTTTAGGCAGGAAATCAGCTGCACCATCTTCTTCCTGCATCTGGGCCATTCACAGTTTCAACCTTGTGAAGAGAGATCTGCAAGCTTGCTCTAACTTGAAGGGTAAATCATTAGTAAAATATGTAATTCTTAACGTATTTAATCCAGTTTAGTTCCACTTTTGGTACTATCATCAAGATTACTAATTTTTCTCTGAATAGTGTGATTAGCAGATCATTCTCTGAAAATATTGACAGCTCTAGCTCTATGTTAAAGGCAAACTTACAAACAAAGCCAGTAGAGAAATGAAAGCAAAGGTGGGGCTCAGTGGCCATAATGAACACATTTGTAAATACTTGAAAGATAAATCAAGAAATTAGAGCAAAGGAGCATTTCTATATTATGTTTTATATATATGTTTTATTAAATTATTTTTCTAGGTCTAGATTATATGTAATTTATACTATGATATAAAGTACATGGATTCTGTAAGTGGATACAGATACACACATACACTTATAAGCAATGAATATTCATTAACTTATCAAATATATCTTTTGGTAACATCTATTAGGTGACTGAATGAAAAGTTTATACTTATGGAGGTATCAGGTGCCTAATGTATAGGAAACAGAGCATTGATGATTGTTTTATTATTTCTTAAATCTTAGAGATTTGCATGCCTTTTGCTTCACCAAGATATTTTAGAATGTGTGCTTGGGTAGGATGTTGTAGCACACATATCATGCGAAATTACTAAAACCAATAAAAAACATTTTCTCTTTTCAAGTTTCTCAAGAGTGGTGTTTGATTTTCAATAGTGCATGATAATAGAAAAATACTGATATGCTCAAATAAACAAAAACTTTCCAAAATCTGAGTTCAGCTCTCTGTAGGTTGCTGTAGCTGGGGAAGGTAAAAGAAGAACAGAGTATAATCAATGTCTTGATGAGTTCATCGTCTCCTTCTGGTGATAAAACTTCACACATAGAAGACAGTAGAAATCAATATAAGAGTGTACTTATTCAGCAACAGGAAAAATAATACCATCTTGACATGGAAAATTAATTACCTATAGTTGTTCTTGAAATCCAATATGCCAAAGCACCCAACACAAGAATGAAAAAGGTGAATAGGATATATTCATCACACTCCTCAGAATGATCTAAGAATGTGAGGGAATTGAAGTGTTTTAGGTCATTACTGTAATAGCAATGTAAGTGGCATGCTAACTTTTTTACTCCAAACGTACATATAAATCATCAGACTAGCTCAAATTACAAGGTACATTGATTTTAACTTTTTACTTCTTTTTTTTTTCTTTTTTCTTGCTTTTTCTTCCTTTTTTCTTGTGGACAGTATCTCTTTTACTTAATATCATACAGAATTTCCTTCATTCCTCAAGAAATCAAGTATAATTAATAGTTATTTTTTAATCTTTGTCTTAAACACAGTTTGATAGAACTTTATAATGAGATTTACTCTAATATCAAGTAGTAAGAATAGCCAGGCATGGTGGCTCATCCCTGTAATCCTAGCACTCTGGGAGGCCGAGGCAGGTGGATCGTTTGAGCTCAGGAGTTCGAGACCAGCCTGAGCAAGAGTGAGACCCCATCTCTACTAAAAAAATAAAAAGAAATTATCTAGACAACTAAAAATATATAGAAAAAAATTAGCCGGGCATGGTGGCTCATGCTTGTAGTCCCAGCTACTCAGGAGGCTGAGGCAGAAGGATCACTTGACCCCAGGAATTCCAGGTTGCTGTGAGCTAGGCTGATGCCATGACACTCTAGCCCAGGCAACAGAGTGAGACTCTGTCTCAAAAATAAATAAATAAAAATAAATAAATAAAAAACAAGTAGTAAGAATAAAGAAAAACATTTATTCATATTAAACAAATCTAAAACTACTTTATTAATACAATTAAAACAAAGTTTAAGAAAACACACTAAAGAGGATAGCTTTAAAAATTAAGAATAAAGCATGGTTGATTCTAGTCTGTGATTGAGAACAAGAAAGCTTTATCATCAGAGAATGTTCTTTTTCTACCTAGATGAGAAAACCAAGTCTGGTTCAATGAGATTACACAAGTCAATCAAAGTCACATGGTTATGTTATACAGCAGAGTCAGCACTTGAAGTCAGGACATCTGACTCCCAAATCAATGTTGTTCCCATTATTGACATTTAATTTTAACAGAAGAAAACCCTATCAAGCCATTAACTAATTAAGCAAAATCATAAAAGATTAGATCATGTGATAAATAAGTATCTTCTGAAGGAATGAAGGACATATTACCCTAAAATATGGCCTCTTGCTTGGCATATTGAGTATTTTAAGCTGAAGGAAACCGAGAAAACTACAGAAGCTGAAAGGTCTCTCTCAACTTCCCTCACTGCTCTTAGTCCTGAAACAGTCCATAGAAACTAAAATTCCCCTCTCCTCTTTCTTCCCTGACGTAGGCCATAAAAATCTAGGAAGGTTACTTTATGACATTCTCAATTTTTTCTCCCCTGAAGATACTCATGTTATAGATGCCCTGCCCTACGTTTGGAGGGGAAAAAAAAGTGTTACACATAGAGACCAAGAATAATCTGAACAAACAGGCCTTGCTAAGGGGCCTCTTCCAACAGTTTATTATCTTTAGGGCATACTCTCTTGTCTTCCAGTGATCATTCTGCAAGACTGCCCTTAAAAATACAGTGTTCCCTGGGTCTTTAGGGTCTTCATTTCTAAAGGCTCCTCCTATGTGTTGTAAAACTTATATGAAATACATTTATATTCTCTTGTCTTATTAACCTATATTTTGTTGTGGGATCTCAACCATGAACCTAGTGAAGAGTGAGGAAAAAAGACCACTTTTTCTCCCCTGCACGTCCAAGAAAATAAGTATGGATGAAGTTTAGATCCACAGGGTTGTGGTTTGTTCAGGGAGCATGGGTCTGGGGTAATACTGTTGTGGGGGATTCTGCATATCCAGAGAGATACCAGGAGAGCAGCATCAAAACTAGGAAACAAGAGGAAAGTGAAGGCACTGACGGCAAATGTAGAAGGCCAAAAATTTGTTTAAAAATAGACCAACTTTATACTTTTTCTAAAGACTGGGCACAAAATCTGAGGTTCTGTAGCACCTCAGTAGCCTGCAAGCAAGAAGGCAGCTCACTGTGGTGCTGGTACTGGCACACACACACACACGTTGTAGCACTTAGCAGGTGTGGCCTGGGCTATCACACTCAGGTATTTGATCATACACTAGTCTCTATGTTGCAGTGAAGGCATTTTTCAGATGTAATTAACATCTACAATCAGTTGACTTTAAGTAAAGGTGGTTATTATCAATAATGTATGTGAGTCTCATCCAATAAATCGAGGTTTTTAAGAGCAAAAACTAAGGTTTGTCACAGAAAAATGAATTTTGCCTCAAGACTATAACATCGACTCCCGCCTGAGCTGCCAGCCTGCTTGTCTGCCCCACAAATTTTCGACCTGCAACTTGCTGGCCCACACAATTGTGTAAGCTGATGTCTAAAAATAAACCTGGGACGGCACGCCCCCACCCCACCCCCACCAAAGTCTGCTGCCTTAGTTGCTTCTCTCTCACTATGCATACTTTGGCCTTCCTTTTAACTACAAGGGAGATGAAATGTAACCTAAAACGATTGTTCAAAGAAGCAAGAATCCTGTCCTACACTGTATATGTTTATAGCATATCCATTGACTTAACTGTTGTCTTTATTCTTCTGTCTTTCTACATAAAGCAGTGTCAAAAGTCTGAATCCTATACCTTAGAACATGGCAGATTAAATGTTAACAATAATCAAGTCAGTATGTCTCATTATCACTAAATGGATTGCATGTACAGTGTCTCACTGAGCATCACGAGCACTTTTTTACTGTGTATTACCAGCCTCAATTCATGGCCTCACAATGGTAGCTGCTCAATAACTATTTCTGAATGAAGTATTCGAAAATAATTAGATAAGCAACAGAGTGATAGATTGTGAATGTATAAAGAGGAGTTTGGGGTCATTACTAGTGGTGGAAAATATGGCTTTTTCTTTTGGCTTTTTTCTTTTACCAATAATATTTGCTGTCTTTCACTAAGCTACTGGCCCATCAGAACGGTGAAGAAGTTACATGGGCATTCAACTGTGCTTGGACTGACGGAAGGACCAGAGACACCCATGGTTTTGTAGGAAGTGACTGATGTATAGCAGTTTTATTTGGACATCGGTAGACACAGTCTGACCTTGCTTATATCAGCTTATATCCTGGAGCAGCTACATTTACTTGGTGGAAAAGTTTTAACTTTTAAGGATGATATGTTTTATGATTCCATTTTATATATGCTGAAATGGGCCTCCAAAAAAATCCTACCTAGAAGCTATTTAAGAAACAAACCTACAGTTGCCATAATTGATGAAATTTGAATATGGACTATGGATTAGATACTCTTATTGCATTAATGTTAAATTTCCTGATTTAGATAATTTTAATATGGCTCTGTAAGAGAATGTCCTTGTTTTTATGAAATACAAATTTAAATATTCAGTGGTAAAAATATCTTCTATTTACTTTCAAAATTTTCATAAAAAATAAGAACACATGACAAATTCTAAATTAAATGGGGCAAAATATAAATCATTGGTGAACCTGGGTAAAGCATGCACAGAAATTTCATGTCCTAATTTTGTGATTTTTTAAAAAATTGGAATTATATCAAACTAAACAATTTGTTAATAAAAATGAAACAAGATAATCTTCATAAGCAAGGTTATTTGTATCTTTTTCCACCCAAGATTTGGCTTTGAATCACATATTTGATGACTAAACAGGCAATACACTAACATAATAATTATTACAAATATTCATCTTGGGTTATTTGTTCTATTTTTCACTCAGTTCCATGTAGGTTTAATGTATAGTTTCTTATTTCTTGGAATTATTATAAGATAAAATTGAAATACAAAAGATTATCAGTGTTACTATTTCAGCCCTCACCACTGGAACACCCTAGAGGAATACTTCTAAGAGATCAAAAGTAGATTTGCTTTGCCAGAGAGATGAATAAAACTAATCCTATGATGCCTTAAACCCCTGTTTTCCTGAAACTCTGAACAAAATCCAAGATTCCTATATGATCTCTATTTCCCATAGTGTTATTACACTATGGTTCTGAATATCTCCTAAAATGACCCAAGATCATGCCCTTCACAAACTGCACACTCATTCACAGCATCTCCTGGAATTCACTCTCCAGCAAAATATTTGCTTCATCATCCACTTTTCTAGAAGTTTGTTGGCCTTCTTGCTCTAACGAAAACCTGGCCGTCCTATGCGCTCTGCTTCACCACTCACTGTCTCGCCTAGTATTGTTTCCTTCCTCACAAATCTTGAATCTCTGAGCCTATTATATGTAAAGCCTAAATGTCAATGCCCTGTGATTGCCAAAGAAAAAAAATTATTCTGACACTTATAGTAAGAAAGACTTTAAACAGGACATTTGCAATAGGTTTCAAAACTTTTGCAATAGAAGAGAGAAATTTTGTTCAATTTTAAATACAACAAAGACAGCTGGATATTTATAGCCAATAAAACCAACTAAAGGTGTCAGTGGATGGAAAATCACTAACAGAAGACATCAAGGGTAGGCGGATTCTTGTTAATTGAACTAACAGGATTCTTGCTAAAGGCAGACCAAGGTGATCAGATACCAAGGGTGGGGGATTCTTGCTAAATTGACTTAGCAAGATTCTTGCTAAAACAGGCGTTGGCAAGGATGGGGACCAAGGGTGAGTTCTAGTTGGGAAGAGGGCTCAGAGGAGCATGACTGAGATTTGGTCAAGGAGATCTTGAGATCTTTGAGATCCAAGGACTATAAAAATAAGACAGGGAAGTCATGGGTTCATGTTTTCTACCACAACACTTATTTTCCAGCTACACACTTCTATTTTTATTGAAAACAAGTACGGCAGTTAGCCAAGCTACATGGAGGGAAATGGAAAGCTTTTTACAAACATACTATTAATAAGATATCCTTCATATAACAGACATAAATCTTTCATGGGAAGGGGCCTGATGCTTATTCCCAGTCACCACACAGCATGCTCCAGTTGGCTTGGCATTTTGCATAGGTTGTTCCATTCGAAACTTTTTGAGGCCTGGCATTAATCATTGTTAGGGAGGGTTGTCTTCAGCATAAGAGAAACCGGCAGGAAAAAAAAAAAATATATTAGCAAGATGAACCAGTCTGCTAGCTCTCTTCCTGACTTCAACATTAGTTTCCTTGAATTTAACTTCCATACTTCCAAAAGGTTGATGCATTTTAGTAGTTAGCAAATCTTATGGCTTTGTTCCACAACTTAAAAATCTTTTTTTGAAATCTCATTTTCCAATGTATAACTTCCACAGAGAAGTCATTATGAGCTGATCTTGCCTCTTTCATGAGCCTCAGATTTCACAATTCACTTCCTACTCCAATGGACTATTAATACTTTTCTCAAATATCCTGACTCATACATTCAGGACCTATTCGCTGCATCTCTCTCTATCTTGCTGCACTGAATTATTCTGTGGTTAAAAAATGATACTATAATAATGATAATGAAACCTAAAATATCAGGTTAAACCAATAAGGTTTCATTTCTTATCTAGAATACACATTCTCTATTACTGCTCATCACACAGGCACTCACCAGGCAGAGTAGCCACCATCTGTTGCTAGTCACAGTGCCAGAGAGGAAAGGAAGAGCCCAGTTATTTGGGCAGAAGTGGTCCATATCCTGTTTTCCCTAATGAGAGGAAGGAGGGAGAAAGTATGTCCTCAAGGAAGAACCAAAACTATTTGGTAAACAGGACTCATGACTACCATATATTTATCTTCTAGTGAACTCATGCAATTCTTTCGAGACTCAACTCAAATGTTTCCAACTTTGCTGATTGCCACTGCTTTGTACCCATGGCTCTCAGTTGTAATTTATTTTTCTACTTAGCATATCATACTGAAATTATTTATTTACATACTGGCTCCCCAAATAAATTATTAGTTTCTTGACTATCAACAGTACTTTTTATTCTTGACTTTTGGGGACCTAGGCCAATGTCTCTTATATTTGGGGAATAACTATTGAATGAATGAATATATGAACAAAACAATAGCTCCATTTCTGGCCAATGGACTGTTCACTGGTGTGTGGCATTTTTCCATTAGAAATGTAGACTTTAGTATAATGCTTCATTCCCTACAGAGGTCAAAGTATGCCATGAAAAATTATGTAATTCTGCATAGTTACAAATTACCCTAATAAAAACTATATTTACTCAATAAACATTTACTCAATAAAATGTCTCAAAAGCCAGGCATATTAACTCGTTTAATATGGCATATTAACTCATTTAAGCCAGGAATATTAAGTCATTTAATCGCCATAAAAAATACCATTTTATATATCAAAGAAAGTCAGACACAGAGAAGTTAAGTAACTTGGCACAGCTACAGTATAGCAGGGGATAAATCTAATTCCAAGACATCTACCTTCAGACTCCTTGGTCTTGATGACTAAACTGTGTTTTGTTTTTTTTTTTCCCAGCATCATGGCATCTTGAAAGGATAAATGAGAATTGTGCTTGGGGAATACTAGCAGGGAGCAATAAAATTGATCATATCAGTAGTTTCTAAGCACTTGTCTGTTTGTGGATTAATATTGGGATTATTGTGTAAGATTTCCATATTATACAATATCAAGATTCTATTTGGTATGTCTGACATTTAAAATCACCTAACTCCAGTCAGAATAGCTTTTATCAAAAAATCCTAAAACAATAGATGCTAGCATTGATATGGAGAGAAAGGATCACTTTTACACTGTTGGTGGGACTGCAAACTGCTTCAACCTCTACGGAAAGTAGTTTGGAGATACCTCAAAGAACTAAAAGTACCCCTACAGTTTGATTCAGCAATCCCACTACTGAGTATTTACCCAAAGGAAGAAGATAAATTTTATAAAAAAAAGACACTAGCACTCAAATGTTTATAGCAGCACAGTTCACAACTGCAAAGATGTGGAAACAACTCAAGTGTCCATCAATACATGAGAGGATTAATAAAATGTGGGATATGTATAGCATGGAGTATTACTCAGCCATAAAAAAATGGTGAACTAATACCTTTTGTAACAATCCGGACAGAACTGGAAACCATCCTCCTAAATGAAATATCACATGACTGACAAAACAAACGCTACATGTACTCACTATTAAATTGGAACTAAATGATCAACACTCATGAATACATATGGTAGTAAAATTCCACAGAAATCAAGCAGGTGGAAGGAGAAAGGAAGGGATGGGTATATTCACACCTAATGGGTAAATGCACACTGTGTGAGTGATGGACACACTTACTGCTTTGACTCAAACTGTACAAAGTAATTCCTGTCACCAAAATGTGCCCTGTAATATTCTGAAATAAAAAACATCAAAAACTTAAACAAAAACTCACAGATTATTTTGATGCATCGCCATATTTACAAATTACTTGTCTAAATTGTTTTTTCAAGGTTTCTTTCTGTAAAGCAAAAAGAGGCTATTCATTAACTCCCATACCAATAATAGTGCTATATAAAATAGTTTAATACAACAGGTAAAAGTTATCTTAGAGTGGAATCTCAGTTTGTTCCAAAAAAACCCGTTTCAGTCATGTGATAACAGGGATATTAACTCTCCCTCTTGTGAGCTAACAGAAATGTTACTACTATATTTAAGGGCATGTAAAAGCTCTAAGTAGAATAATCTGTCACTATTATAATGCAATTATGTTAATTCTTTAGATAAAATAAAAAATATTTTATAACTATATATTTATGTTTGATTTGCTGAGAATTTTTTTATTCTAGCTAGTATATAAAATGTATTTTAAAAAGATCTTAATGTATTAAATGGGCTGAATGAAGACTGAGAAGGCACTTCAAAAATCATAACAATAGGATAATTTAGCTCAGCAGACTTAATTCATCTCCACGTTATTCACAAAGGCTGGAAGTTAGCATGATCACCAGGAGCCTTAGGTATCACTTATATAGGGTACTTAACATGATCACATATTAATACAACAATAAACCATACTGCCAGTTTAAAATGGATATAATCTGGGGGACCCTACATAAAGATCAAATAATTAAATAGGTGATATCAAAAGTTCCTCTTACATTTCAGTTCATTAGCAAGACATGCAATTCCGAATAAAAGAAAAAAACTGCACACCTGGTGCCTGCGTATCTGCATATGCATTTTGCCACTAACATTAAAATGTTAATATGACCAGTCTACAGGGCTGTATAATGAATGGTGTTGCTTCAATTAGGAATAATTGAAGTATTTATATGCATCTTGGTGTAGTAGAGCCCCACTAAAGAGTCATTGACTCTGTATGACATACCCAAATCATACCCCAATGAAAGCTAATGACATTCATTAAAATAAAACAGCACTCATAGAAAGACATTGAGAATTCAAATGCTGTCCCATAATACAAGATACGGTTACTGGATCACTTTAGCTACAGATTGATAGGAGCACATATATGAAAATTTGGAGGAAGCAAACAGAACGGTTGCTTCTCTATTTTTCTCTCTTGTCTGCCCACATCAAAACTGACCCTAACCATTATAATCCTCCAAATCCAGAACACTGCCATTACTCTTTGGAATAGCCTTGAGTTGATGCTATTGTTTCTACATCAAACCAATCTGGCTTAACTTTTATATAACAAAGTTGTGAGGTTCTTTTATTTTTATTTGCCATGGACCCCCCAGGTAAAAGGTCATATAACCCAAGCATTCCCAGAGAACCCAGCGTGTAACCATGAGTAGATCCTAAGTGCTTGGACTGAGAAGTGGAGACTGGATTAAGAAGTAGACACAGCATGGCAGGACGCTTGATCCAATCAGATTGAACCCCAGCATCACCCCTTGGCAGGGTCCAGCCAGAGTGTGCTTCCTGGCATCACCTCATCACAAGATCCTACCAGATCACGCCTCATTACCCTCTGCCTATAAAGCCAGCCCAACCCCTTTGTTCAGGGACACACTGCTTTGAGAAATGTCCCCTATGTGTTTCCTATTTGTGCCAAGTAATAAACTTCCTTGTTACAACTGATATGGCTGTGTCTATTGGCCTGATACTCATTAACCCTCCATTTGGGAGATAACACTATTACTATCTTCAGTGTTCATAAACATGAATCCATAACTCAGCATAATTTCATTTTCTCCTTTCCTATATCCAGACAGTCATGGTATCCTCCTGTGTACTCAGTGCTGCTGCAATAGCTCTGTCTGTAACTAGAAATCTTTCCTAGTTGGTTGGGAAAGGAAAAGATGAGATGCAGTTGCACATTCAGAAGTGTAGGCAGTTTCTGTTGGCCAGAACCTAAACAGGTCACCAGGTGATCGTGTTAGGCAACACACTTACAATTATCTGTCATGTGCACTAAATTGTCTCCTAATATAAAACGTGGTAGAGATACTAGTACATTTATTGCTCATTTTTTATAATAAGAAATACTGTACACAAGTATTTTGAACTTAGTTTAATCTCCATCTGAGACTGAATTATCTAGAAGCAAAACCTAAGGCAAGGATTTGTGCCCATAAGATTTTGTAAGGCAGCGCTCTCAGGAGGCAGAGCATGAGGGAAATAGGACAGAGAAAAGAGTTAAACTAGTATGTGTCTCAGCTAGAGTCTAGCTGGTCAGCCTGACCCCGATGGAGTCTTTGGAGAATAAATTTTACTACACAGAGGAAAAACTCAAAGCAAGGAAGCTGAGCTTTTGTAATCCCTTGCTAGTCAGTCATTTGATACAACCAGGTGCAGGAATAAGGGATATAAACTACTAAGCAAGACAGTACTATTTGGCAGAGGACAATTCTCCAGCTATGAGTGCAACTGTAAGAATATTAACAACAAACAATCACAACAGCTGGGGACAGTCACACCAGCTAGGTAAAGTAGATCTGGGAAAGAAACCAACAGTGTCCACACCAGTCTCAATATCTAAACAATAGTTTATTGAATATTTAGCAGAGATCTAGCCTGTTCTGAACACTATGTATTTCAGCAGGTGCCCAGATAAGTGTTTAGATTGAACATAATGTTTTTGGGGTAGTTCTTGAAATAGGCTTACTTTCATGATTCCAGTAGTTAAGCTTTATAAATGAGCATATAGCTACTAAAATAGAATTTTAGGGTGGTGCATGCTGTAATGAGATGTCCCAGAGTAGGAGCATACGACTGTTTATCTATATCCTCAATGTACACCAAACACTATTCCTTCCTCTTTTTATTCACTATCACTAATTGAAGCTAATTATTCAAGTATCTCTCCTTCACTTAAATGCAACCTCTTTGTAGTCAATATTTGTGTTTTATTCAGATATAAGTTCCTGCTTCCCTATTCCATAAATGCTCAATTCATGGTTAATGAGCAAGTAAATACATGTATGAGTGTGCACAACTATGATATGGTGCTTGTTCTCAAAAATTTTTAATGTAATTGAGAAGGAAGACAAGCATACAGAACAGTGATTAGTTTCAATAAGATATAATTTACTGCCATAATTGGTTAGATGGGTTGTGACTAGGAAACTAATGAAATGATAAGACAGTCACTTTGGCAAAATATTTTTTTTGGTAAGAATTAACAAGCACCAGAAATCTGGCTGTTGACTCATATAAATAAAACAATAATATACCTATTTGTAGGGAAAAGACAGAAATAAATTGAACTAATTCATTCTTGAATGCCATGTAAATATGTATTTTCAGGTGATGGACTAAATATGGAATTGGAGGAGGATGGTTTTACTTCTAAGCTTACACATGTGCATACCTTTTTTTTTTAATTTTTCAGATTCTTGGTACAGGTGGTGTACCAGGTGTTTAGAAATCTATGTAACAATAATAACAACAAAAGTAAAGTCATCACTCTTCTTCTGCAAAGTTTTTTGTTCTCGTAACAGCCACCAAGATCAGAAACTTCTGTTCCCCTAAAAATAAAAACACACATTTTATTTTTAGCTTATTTACACTCAAACCATAATCCAGAAACGATTTCAAGTGGCTTATAATAATACCTAAAAAACAAATATTTTGTCGACTTAATTATGTTCTGAGTCTGTGTTAGTTTCCGTTTTCTGAATATTTTAGCAATATTTAATTGCCTAAATATTGATTGTAGAAGCTAGGATCTTGTTTTCATCTCTGAACCTGATGGAAATTTGCACTTTGTACCTTGCACCATCAATGTCTAGAGTTTAAGATTCAGAACTTGGTTTTTAGAACAAAATCTCTAATGCAAACAGACGGCATTTATAGAAATGGTATTAGGGCTCTCTGCTGACACTGGTACCTTTGGTAGGAGAAATAATGTCAGCGACAAGCATAGAAGATAGAGATGAGACAGCCTAGGCAAGCATTAAATGGGATATCTAGACTCTGGGACAACAAACAACAACCAGGCATTAGACATAATTGGAGGATTATAGAATACATGTTTGCAACTTTAAATGCTGTACCTATTTGCATTTATAGTATCAAATATTTTCTTTTATAGAAAATAGGCACTTACATATTAATCCTAATTTAATAAATGCTTATTAGCAATAAACATAGACTAAGTATTTTGACCAATAGAAATGACTTTTTTTTATTAAGATGGATGTTGCATGAGCATATTTGAAATGCACTAATGCATAAACTTGGCATTCAAAAGAGCCTAAAATTCAGAGGATATGAGGGCAAGAATAGTTAATTTCTTCAGTTCTTATTTCATGGATATTTACAAGGGCTGAGTTGTGAGAGTCAAGAAGGAACGCACTGATGTCAGTAACCTCTGTCAATATTTGTTAAATAGGGAGAAAAATTCTCTTGAATTTGCTCTATCCTGTGTTAAAAATGTCTAGTAGTATATCATGTTATAAAAATTGAGCTAATACTAGAATAAATTCTACTATAATGAACACAGAACTGATATTATACTGGCTACAGTGGACTCAATAGTGAAAGAGTCAGATGGGGTTCGTGGGGCTTATAGTCATGTGGGTGATTAGCTTCCCTAAGTAGGGTGTGGAAAAGTGGTAACTTCTGTGTGTATGTGTGTGTGTGTGTGTGTGTGTGTGTG
>VSMD01111368.1:0-65274 GCA_008750895.1 Mirza zaza
GTAGGGGGTGACTGATCACCTGTAGGGGGTGACTGATCAGCTGTAGGGGGTGACTGATCACCTGTAGGGGGTGACTGGTCAGCTGTAGGGGGTGACTGATCAGCTGTAGCAGGTGACTGATCAGTTATAGGGGGTGACTGATCACCTGTAGGGGGTGACTGGTCAGCTGTAGCAGGTGACTGATCAACTGTAGCAGGTGACTGATCAGTTATAGGGGGTGACTGATCAGCTGTAGGGGGTGACTGGTCAGCTGTAGGGTGTGACTGGTCAGCTGTAGGGGGTGACTGATCAGGTACAGCAGGTGACTGATCAGCTGTAGGGGTTACTTATCAGGTGTAGTGGGTGACTGATCATCTGTAGCAGGTGACTGATCAGGTACAGTGGGTGACTGATCAGGTGTAGCGGGTGACAGCTTAGGTACAGCAGGTGACTGATAAGGTGTAGGGGGTGACTGTTCGGCATAGTGGGTGACTGACTGATCAGGTGTAGCAGGTGACTGATCAGGTAAAATGTGTGACTGATCAGGTGCCTGGGTGATCAGAGAGCAAAGGTGAGGCCTTCGGGGCAAACTCACTCAGCAGGATCCTTCCTAAAATAGGACAGTGCAGAGAGGAATGCAGAGGTCCAAGAGTCAGGTCTAGTTGAAAAAGAGCTAAGGGAGGCTGCGTAGAGGCTGGTTCAGGGAAGAATCTTTGCCAGTAGCCGTAGCTGCATATGGCTTTTTTTATTATTTCGGAATATTATGGGGGTACAAACATTTTGATTACATGAATTGGCTTTGTACAGTTTGAGTTAAAGTTGTAAGTGCGGCCATCACCCGCATGGTATGTATTGTACCAATACATACCCGATGGTATGTATTGTACCTGTTAGGTGTGAATTTACATGCTGCCTCCTCCTGCTTTGTGAACTTAAAATGCAGCTGGTGTGATGAAGAAGTTCTTATTTTATTTAATTTTAATTTGTTTAATTTAAATTTTAACAGTCACATGTGGCTTATGGCTGCGTCCTGAGCCTCTGCTGCTGGGCTGGAATGACTGGAGTTGCTTTCTGCTCCTTGGCCTTGATTCGCCCATGGGTCAGTGAGCTCCTGGGGTGTTTTCCTCAGGATCACTCACCAGAGAAACATCCTTTCACTGCAGAGGGGGAGACGCAGGATCTTGCCCCATGGTCTTTCAGGGAGTATTTGAAGAGGCCTCTGGCCATGTGGAGTTGAGAGCTCTGGACTAGAGGAAGGTGAGAAAGTCCTTACTGCAGGGCTTCTTTGAGCCTTCCATGCTAATGCTCCTCTTCAAACCATAAGTGCAAGAGACTCAGTAAACCACATATCCCAAATCCAGTACATTTATACCCATTTTCACAGGACAGGCAGGCAGTGTCCTTTTGGATGTTTCTGGCTTCTGACTGTGCCATCTATTGGCTACGTGACCTTGAACTACATCTCAAATGTGCTTGTCTCCTGTTCCTTTGTTCACGAAATGCTAATGATGTCTCCTAACCCAGAGGCTCTCTTCGAGGAGGGACCAGGCACTGTGGTCCTGGGGGTGACTAAGGAATGGGGGGTACCAGTCTTTGGGGAACCCTGGGTCTGGCTGCTGACCATGGGAAGGAACTATGCAGATGCCAGATGTGTGCGAGTCTAATAGAAATGGCGCAGAGCCTGCAGCTGGACGTCGGCCTGTAAGATCTCCTCCCCCATGCTCTTTCTTTGTCTTCCCCAGGCTCTGCAGCTTCCTGAGTGGATTTGCATTTATGCAGTGATGTTCCTGGGAGCAGTCTGCATAGTTCTCTTCTACAATGCTTGTAGCCCTCTTGCTATGGGCTGGTGTATACATTGATGTAATTGGTGATTTTTAATGTGTGTGTGTTGGGTAGTGCAGAAACAACTGTTGATCCAGAAGGACAAACAACTTGATGGCCCCAGACCTTCAATCTTTGACTTTCTAGGACAGGGTCTTTTTTGTTTTTTGTTTTAATTTGAGTCATTGCAGTTTTGTGTTTAGCCTGGAGGGCTGGAGGACAGAACATAGGGCCAAAGAGGACTGTTCTCAAGCCTTAGGGTTCCATGGAATTTTCCCTGCTAGGTTTTGGACTTGTCTGGGACATGTGACCCTTTCCTTCCTTCCTATTCTTCCCTTGTAATGGGAATGTCTATCTATGCCTGTCCTTACGTCTTACTTTAGAAGCACATAATTTGTTTGGTTTCACGGGTTCTCAGCTCGAGAGGAATTTTGCCTCAGCATTAATCATACCTCAAGTCTTGTCCATGTCGGGATTATGATGCTTATTTGAGACTTTGGAACTCAGACTTTAGAGGTGATGCTGTAATGCATTAAGACTTAGGACTACTGTGATGGCATGGATGTGTTTTACCTGTGAGAAGGACATGGAGTTTGGGGTACCAGAGTAAAATGTTATGGACTCAGTGTTTACGTCCCCTCATTCTTATGTTGAAGCCCTAACCCCCACCATGATGCTATGTAGAGATGGGGCCTTTAGTAAGTAATTAGGATTAGATGAGGTCATGAGGGTGGGGCCCACATGCTGGGATTAGTGCCCTTCCAAGAAGAGACTTCAGTGCTCTTTCTACAGTGAGGGCACAAAGAGAAGGTGGCCGTCTGCAAGCCGGAAAGAGAGCCCTCCCCAGCACCTGACCACACTGGCACCTGATCTCAGACTTCCGGCCTCCAGGAGAAAATAAATGTCTGCTATTTAGGCACCAGACTATGGTATTTGTTATCGAAGCCTGCGCTGGCTCAGACACCCACCTTAGACTGTTCTCTTAAGGCTGTAGTTGGGTCTGATGCTTATCTACAAGGCCAAGTGTCAGGGTGAAGGGACAACTTCACCTTTGCCCTGGGAAGTTGTGCTGGAAAAATCAACTTACAAAAAGAAGATTAATTGAGGGAAAGGCATACAAATTTTGTTATTACCTTGTACATGGGGAGAATCACAGAGTGATTACCCAGTATCCCCATGGGGCCCAAATACTTCATAACCTTATTTCGTAGGAGATGGGGGAAATGGGAATGCAGGTGATTCTGTTGAAGGGCAACCAGTGATCACTAGGGAGGGTGAATGGGGGGTGGCTGAGACTGCCTTGTCAAGAGTTCTCTTTGGAAACTGACTGAGCCTGAGAGACAGGCATTATCTCATGAAAGGCCTGGTCAGGTCGATAACAGGGAGGGAAGGAAAGACAATGAGTCTTCAGGCCTTTACCTAGATAGGGGAGAATTCCCTTGCAAGCCTGTTGATCCCTAAAGGCTTCTCATTTAAAACACTCGCTATTCTAAGGAGCGGCATTTTAGGGTGAAGTTCCCTGAACTCCTTCATGAGCAGAGACTAGGGCCTGACATACAATCAGTGCTCAATAGATGTTGATGGAGCCCACATTCCAAACAGCGTGCTTTTTAGTGCCTATGGACTCACAGATATCCTGGCAGAGCAGCCAAGTAGGAAATGATTGTTTTTGAGAGAAGAACAGGAAGTCAAAACAAACAGAGGCCATTCCAAACTGGGCCTGGCCTCCTCTGTTGACAGCAAAGGGTCTAGTCACGCTGTGGGGGCAGCAGAGCCCCAGACCCGTGGCAGGCAGCCTGGGCATGCCTGACAGGAAAAGCTTATGTCAACTTCCAATGACACCTGGAACCAACAACTCCTCCCTGCAGGACCGAGAAGACCAGGACGTGAGCGGAACCTGAACACCAGAGCTCTTTCAAAAGCGAGAGGTCCATTGGCCCGAAAGATCCGAGACTAGAACCTGCCTCAACATACTTCACCTTAAACCATCAAATTTGAAGCCCTCCAATCAGACCCTGGTGAGCCAACCTTCCAAAATCTTTCCCCTGGTCTGCAGAGCACACAAACTTGCCTCAGGCCCCGAGTCAGGGAGACAGGTTTGAGTCTGCCTCCTATCTCTGTGCAGGCCGATTTCACTACAAAGCCTTTCTTTTCTCACAAACCAGCGCCATAGTGTTGGCCTCTGCTTTCCTTGGGCAGCGAGCCAAGGGAAGGTATGCTTTATAACAGCTTTACCTGAAAAGGACCCTCCCCTACAAATAGTGGGGGTGAGGTCCATGGGTGTGAGCATGGAGAAGAGACCCCCAGTGCCGACAGCAGGTCTTGCCTGCCAGTGAGGGGGATGGGACGACGAGACACCTGAGGTGCGGGGTCAGACCCTGGCCCACTGGTGCCGTTCGGGCTTGGCCACACCTACCTAACCAGGCACTTTGTTTTCTGGGCTGCCTCCTGAGTATGGCAGGGCTGGAGTCCGCTGGCTGCCCTTATTCCTTCACCTGCTACCCTGGCCCATGAAGTAACTTCCTTCATTGGCTTTGCTTTCTTCTCACTCTAAAAGAAACCCTGTTCTTTGAGGACACTAATCTGGAGACTTGCTGGCCTCTAATTCCAGGGACTGCAAGTGTGGACTCAGTAGACAAAATGAAGCTCCCAGAGCAGCCCAGTATTGGGAGGGACAGAGGAGCCTGCAGTGCAAGCAAGGGTGTGGGGTCCGCGGGAAGGCGTGCCTCTGGGTGCACTGTCTTCCTGGGCAGCCCCGGGATGAACCTCTGGAGCAGAGAGCTCCGGGACCCAGGCCTCAGCAGGGCACTGGCTGCCCCATAAATGGGAATTGCTGAGTCTGTGTCAGTCCATGTCCCAGGGACAGGAAGCAGTGGTGACAGTCATGAAACAGCCTATATTAAAGTGAGGTAAGGCCATAAGGAAGAACTGCGGCAAGAGTCTGATCTCTGTGGAAACATAGACATTGCTAACGTTAACCAGCTACTGTTTCACCCCTCCATTTCTGTAATTGCTCAGTGCTAAGAGTCGGGTCTCCTTGACTGGTACAGGGTTGGTGACTTTCCCAATAGCTTTTATAGATAACGTCACTATTATAAAATCTAAGCCTGGTCTTCCAGACTCTATATCCAGGGATACCAAGTGACATCAGCTGGACCAGTGGCCATGCAAGGAAACTGACTCAACAGGTCCTGCACCCTCCACCCAGGAACTGCTTCAGCCAAGAAGACCAGTTTGGCCTCCCAGCTCTATGAATCCATCCTCAGCAGTCGGCTGACCAATTCCCTGGCCCTTTGTCTGCCAAGTTACCTTTAAAAACCTTAGCCTGCAAATTCTCAGGGAGACGAATTTGAGAAATGTTTCCCATCTCCTCACTTGGCACCTTGTGATGCCATATCAAGCTCTTCCTCTGCTGCAGCCCCTGCTGCCTCAGTGGCTCCCTCCTGGGAAGTGGGCAAAGCACCAGTCTGGTGTAGCAGTCATATGATCAGAGAGATCAGATAGATGCCCCTTTATCAAATAAGATGGGGCCAGAGATTAAGGAAGCAAAAGTTAACTATAGGTCCAGGATTCAGGGCTCAGTGGGCATGGCAGCTTCCTAAATTCCTATGGCTACAAGAAAAACCAGGCTTTTGCTAAACTTCCTAGCTATAGGAGCCATCGAGCAAATTATCAGTCCCTCCTAATTCTGATTTACATCCCTGACTGCCACAACTCTGATTGGACAGAGGACTGGTCTTAGATAGACTTTTTTCCAATGGACAGTTGCAGACCTTACTTGCTTGTGCTTTCTAACAAGCAGTTTCAGCCAGGTTATAGAGGCTGCGCCCAAACTGCCTTTGTGTTCTGTAGTTCAACTTTTGATATAAATAGCTAAACTCTACCCCATTTTAATGTTAAAGCCCACCCAAGAGAGAACATGGAATGTATGTTACATGTATGCCGTCAACTACCCTTATCAATATGTATCGCTTTTCCCCACACCTGCGAACGTGTATGACCTCTGTGTGATACAGCCCCTAGGAGGTGTGAAAACCCACCTGTTCTTTTCCTCTTTGGAGAGAGGTTACCTTTGGCATACTCTAGAGACTCTTTCTACCTATTTTGCAAACTGATGTCACCAATAAAGCTCTCCTTTCTACTATTTAGCCATCTCGGTGGGCTTCCGGATGGCAGTCAACCCCTGGATAATCAAGGTGGCCTGGGCTGGACTCTGCCCCCTGCTGAGCCCAAACGAAAGCAGAAAGGAAGAGACTGTGAGGCTGGCAGTCTGCGCACCTGGGGGCAGAAGCTTTGGAACCCGTGCTGGGGATGTGAAGAACAGAGAGCCCTGCGATGAGTGTGAGGGGTGTTCTGGCTCCAGCCTGCAGCCCGGAAAGCCTGCCGACGGACACAGATTTTAGCAAGAGCGAGGCTGCCAGCATATGTTACTCTCTGGGACTGAGAGGTGAGTCCTACCTCCACCACGGCCTCTCCTGAGACTTCTCAGTAGGTGTGGCCAGGTGCATCACCATCATCGTGGCCAAGCAAAATTTGGAATTCTGAGTTGGGTCAAGTTAATGATACTTACAAAATATCATGGCCTTGCCACTGTATCGGGAATTCCCGATAAAGGAAAAGGAGGTATGTAGGAAGACAGGTTGCATGGTAGTGAAGAGTCAGGCTGTCCTGGATTCAAATTCAAATCTATTATTTAATTAAATGTGAGGTCTTTTGGAAGATATTCAACCCCTGCAAGTCTAATGTCCTCATCTGCAAAATGGTGCTATGACACCTGCCCCACAGCATTTTTGTGAATATTAAATCAGATCTAGCACAAGGACACTCCTTTTGCCTACACGAAACTGATTCACACATTCAACTTGGAAGATAGCCCTCTCTTAGGCAGTAACATATGGCTGGATTAAATTTTAAATACTTTAAAGTAGGATTCATCATACTTTTTAGTGAAATAAAAAATCATGAAAGAGCAGGTTTCAAGCAACAACCAGAATTGGCGGAGTGCCAGGCCCTTCCTGCAGACGGACATCAAATGACAACATCTCTTCGTTAGAGGTTTTCTAAGCACTATTTCTGGCCAAAGAAATTCTGCAAACCAGTGGTGGGTAAGTTCATAATCATAATACTATTAATTAGTGTAAGAGGGGTCAGCTCTGTGTTTTGAGTCAGGAAGTGCCTTTTCAAAATATAAAGTACTAAACATAGCCCCTGCCGCTTCCCCCACGAAACAGAACGGCCACCATGGGAGAATCCATACTGGAGAAGCAGCTGGTTTGGTGGGAAGAGCCTGCTTTGGTGTCAGAAGCTCCATGATCAAACACTGGCTCCACTAGCTGTATGGCTTTGGACATGTTGCTTAACATCTCTGATCCTTCTGTGCCCTCAATTATAAAATGATGACAAGGACTCACAGGGTTGTTGTGTTACATAATATAATACATTAAAAATGTTGGTGTAATCCTAGCATATAATGAGCACCCAAATGTGGTCTGACTTCACTGGTATATTAGCGATGTTATTTTAAAAATGTTGTCTGTGTGCTAAATCGGGACCCAGTGGAGAAGATGAGCTGTCATCTTGTTTCCATGTCCATGGGCATGCTTGCCTTTGTGTGATTTATGCTCCGTGTGGAGCACTCTGATTCTAACTGCTTTTTCAGCCTCCTGCCTATGTGAGGGGGTTAGTCTCTAGAGGCCTACTACATTTTATTTTCTCAGGACCACAAAGCTGAGTAATAAATGGTAGTGTATTGATGGCCGTGGCTCCTGACAGATGTGTGAGCCGGGTATGGGAGTTGCTCTGTGGCATTGCAGCAGAGTGTCGAGGGCTCCGGCCCAGCGGCTGGGTGAGAGTCCTGGCCCGAGCCCACTGGCGTGATCCGCAGGAGGCGCCCGCCTTGCCGAGTCTGGGGTCCGCACCGTACACCGGGCACGTGGTGCTTCATGTTTGCTCTTCTGTGTTGAGTGGATACATAAAGCCCAAATGCACAGACTGGAACACGTGTTAGGTGTTCTGTCCCCTGTGGGCAACAGTGGGCTGGGTCGAGTCCCAGACTGCGGGAAGGAATCATAGCAATTCCAGGGGGAGATTGCAGCTGTGTGCACGGTCCTACAGCCATCGAGTCTCCCGCGGGACGTCTCCGGACTGAACTTCGTATTCTTCTCTTTCATCCTAGACAGAAGAGTTCTGTGAAATAATAGCAAATGCCAGGTCAGCCTTGTTCTTTTCTTTTCCTGTTTTGGTTTCCATCAGGCCAGTCTAATATTTCTTTAGAATAGCAACAGCAACACTGGTGATACTGGCAGTGACGCTGACGGCAGCGGTCCCAGCCTCTACTTCCCGTGGAGCGCCCTGTGGGAGCTGCTGCCACACCCAGTTTGCAGATGAAGACACCGAGGCTTGGAGATGCTAAGCAGCTCATTCCAGGCTGCTTAGTGAGTAAGCAACAGAACGAATGCAAGCCTAGGTTACTCCCTTTTGCCCCCTGTGGTTTCATAGCCCTCCTTCTGGTTTGCCATCTCCAGTATTCTCGGTGAGTCTGGCACTTTCCAGCTGTGTGTGCTCAATGAGTGAATGAACGAATTAATGCATGCATGAATACATGAGCGATTTAATTCAGACTGCTTTGCAACCATGATTCATTGACAGGCATATTTTTTTCTGGCCAAATTAATATATTTTTCTCCTGCTTGGACGTGTACTCCCCTGGGACAAAGGACTCTAATGGGCTGACCCACTCTCCATGCTTCCCAGCAGCTCCCACTGGTGGGAATAGCTGTGTGCATTCTGTACTTCCACCAATCCCACCAGGAGAGATGATGAACCCTGGGCAGGAGGGAGGAGAGCAGGCCCTTCCAGCCGTCTGCCTCTCTCAAGGTTGGCAGGAAGTGAGACACTTCCCATAGCGTGGGGCCTTGCCCTGGAGAAGGGAGGCTCAGGTGGGCATGGCGACCGTGCTGCCCAGGGTGGGGTGCTGCCGGCCGTCCCTCCTGCCCCGGATCTCCCCACTTTGTGACCTGGGCTGAGGCCGCTGGTGCATTTCTCAGGGCTGCCCTTTGTTGACAACTGCTAAACTACCCAGACCCAATCAGGAACACGCCATCCTGGTGCGGCTGCCCACTGGGGACTTTACCTGCCCGTGCGAAGTGTCTGAGGCGCTCACCGTGAACATGGGTTCCCGGGAGCTTGCATTAGCGATCGTTCAGTGAGGTTTTGACCTGCCACGCCTCTCCGCCTCCACCAGGCTGTGACTGCCCACAGCCCGTCACCCCGGAGTGGGTCACCGTTAGGACGCGGCCCCGCCTGCACTGGAACGCAGCCAGCTCCCGACTGCAGGTTCTGACTCCGAGCATGGGCTGCTCTGGCCCAGGCACTTCCCTGAGCGCTTACGCAGGTAATCACACTTCCCAGCCTGACAGGCCGATTTGCACATCGATTTTGTAAGTGAAGAAACTCAGGCTCAGATAGGAAAAACCATATCCTAGGTCACATATTGGGCAAAGATGTGTACCCAGCTGTGTTCAAACTTTTAGCCTTGAGCCTCCATTGGTGACTCTCCTGTACACTGAGCCAGCCTGCTGCTCGAGGTCGAGGTCTCCAGGCCCACCTGGCCCAGCTCCCAGACACCAGCTAGCTGCCGCAGAGACTGGCGTCTGCAGGGATTTCCGGTCTCCTCAAGAAGCCTGACCTGCGAAGTCCTCTTCGTTCCCATGTGGCTGCAGAAGGATCACTGTAGGGCCTGCCACTCACGGGCCCTGCTGAGCCCCCTTAATTAGGAGACGGCCCCAGAGGCTGCGGAAACACAGGCCGCCCGTCTTCTAGAATTAGTCACCGGCTGAAGTGGCCAGGTCATAATCACAGCGTTGGGGTCCACCCAAAGAGAGTCTGCCTTTCAGATGGGAGCTGTGCTTCTAGGGTGGGGGAAGCATGGGTGACGGGTGATTATATTTTGAGGTGCAGGTGCAGACTTTTTCAGATAGGAATATGCAATTTTCTCTTCCTTGTTTTGACACTGTGTCACAAAACAAAACTGTGCCTTTTCTTTGCTTGCATGCACACTATTTAGCAAAAGGCTGGGCTTGGAGGCGCATTCTCAGTAATAGCTTGTTTCGTTAATTAAAAACAAATCTGTCTCTGATTCATTCATTCATAAAACATTACCTAAGTGATTAGCTAAGTAATTGATAGTAAACTAAGAGTTGTTACAATTGTCATGAGAAAAAGAAATGCTTCTTGTTCTTATAGGACAGGACCTGGCTGAGAGGTAGCCAGTAATTGGAGAAGATACCCGGGTGTACAACTGGACAAGGTCCACCCAGGTGCCTGGCCTAGTCAGGGGTGGTCAAGTGAAGCTTTGTTGAGAACCTGACTCTTCAGCTGATATCTGACTTAATTAAGTGAAGAGGGGAAGGAAAGAGTCCAGACAAAGGAAGCAGCATGTGCAAAGGCCTGGTGGTGGGGAGGAGCAGGGTCATCAGGAAAGACTGGAAGAGGGTGTGTAGCTGGAGCAGAGAGGGGAATGGTGCCCGGGAGGCTGAGGGGTGGGGGCGGGGAAGAGGAAGTGGTGAACCAGACAGAATTGTGTACCTTGTTCACAAGGAGGGTGTTTTATCTGTTCTGTTTCGTTTTTTTGGGGGGACGGGGGGTTGTACTCACTAAAGGGTTTAAGCTAATCACGGCAGCATCACATGTGTTTGCTTATTTTAAACATCACTGTGGCTGCAGTTCTAAGGCTGATTGCAAGAGTTCAGACGGGTTTCCAGGAGACCTGCTTAAAGAGCTTCAGCAGTGCAGGAGAAAAGGAAGGTGTGCTGGCCCAGGTGGAGGTGGCGGTGGCAACAGGTAACAGAGGGGTCTGCAAGGTGTTTGGGAGGTGGAACTGCAGCTCCTGTGCAGACAGGGCCGTGGCTGGAGCAGGGGCAGAGTCTGCGTGCTGGGCTCTGCCACCCAGGATCCCAGTTGTGCCCCTGCAGTGGCGAGGTGTCCAGTGGGCGGGCGTCCTCACTGGAGCAAAAGGCTGCTGTTTTGGACGGTCACGTCTCCTCCTTCTGAAGGCTCCTCTCTTACTGCTCGCTTTCCAAGGCCCCACACAGGCTTCCCCGTGGGGCGCTACGCAGCCATGGCCGCCCTGTTCTTGCCTCTGAACTAGGCGAGCACTTCCGGGTCCACTTCCCTGCAGCCCGCCACTGCACGCCGCGGAGAGCCAGAGCAGGCTGGGTGCTGGGCACAGGCCCGTCTGGGCCTTGCTTACCTCTTTTGTCAAATGAGGAGGAAGGGCCAGACTCTCTCTAATGTCCGCCTGGCCCTGCAGCGGGCAGCTCCCATGCCCAGTGTGCACTCTGCAGGCCTCATGGAGACGCGTGTGCCCTTGCCTCTGGATGTTTGCCTTTCAAAGGTGTGTCCCGTCCAGTTGTGACTGTGCCTCCTTGTGTGTCAAGCTTGAGTTTACTTACACACCTTTGCACACCTCGCGGTGGGTGCACAGTGAGCATTTGCTGATTTGATGTGATTTGACTTGACTTGAATGTTGGTTTCAAAGCCAAGATCAGAACCAGGCAGACCAGGAAAAGCTGCCCAGTTGTGAGCTGCGTTCTAGTCTGTTGGTCACTGCAGCTGGGATATGGTATGAGCTAAGTCAGCGGCAGCAGAGGAGGCAGATGGTAAGAAGAGGAGACCACAGAACCAACCCATTCATTTTATATTTAGGTTTGTAGTGTATGTGCATGGTTACTAGACCAAACAACACTAAAGACTCACAGTAAAACACCAGATGACACTGCATCACTTTGCAGCCCCCTGCTTCAACATTTTTGTCTTTCTTCTTACATTGGCTGTCGCATTTCTATACAGAATGCTGACCCTGCTACTCCCGCGTGTCTCAGTTTCATGCGTTATGTGTGGTTGAGGTTTGGATTCGGCCTTCTTGTATCTCTCCCACATCTCTCCTTGATCCTTCCTCCTCTGACGTCCCTGTCCTTCCAATCCGGTGTATCTCATTTTCTCCCTAAACCCGTGCTCATTGTCCTCCAGACTCACCCGTCCTATCTGAAGTGTGCTTGGGTGCACAGGGTGTGGATCCCAGGCACCGGTCACCAGGGACAGCTTCCTGGGAGAGGCTGTGTGGGGAGCAATTTCACCCTTTCCCTGTCTTCCCTCAAATCCCATTGAGTTTTGGACACATGTCGTTTGGGAGCTGGGGACTGGCACGTATTTTCTAGCAACACATATTATCTGGGTTAACATTCTAAGAGCTGGGGAATATCTTTTTTCTTTCATTTTGTGGGTGAGAGGCCAATATTGTGATGGTTGTATATGTTCTATTATAGTAAGTGTTCATACTTGTAAAAATGAGGCCGGACATTATGGAATGGACTAATTTAACTTTGGCTTGGTGAAGGAATTACACCATTTCCTGGCTGAAGACAGCCCAAGTTCCTGCTGCTGAAGGAATGCCAACACTTTCCAGACCTTAAGGAATTGTCAGGGTGAGAAAAAATTTGAGGCATGAATCTAAGCAGAATTTGAAGTTGGAAAATGACATAAAAGTCTTTGGACACTCTAATTCTTTCAGGAGGTTATGAAAGACAGACTTTCCCCTATTTCTCTAGCTAAGTAAAACTGAAAACCCTGCTTATTACATAATAAAACACCATTTCAGGAGGATTCTGAAAGGTGGATATAGAAGGCAGACTGACCAGGGAATTCAGTACTGAGGAAGGACATGGAAGAGAGCTTTGTGGATTTTCTATATCTATATCTATATCTATATCTATATCTATATCTATATCTATCTATATGTATCTACCTCATATATCTCAGACTTGTGGAAATATTAATGGACACAGAAATAAAATGACAGACTTAAGCCCTAACATGTCAGTAGTTACACTGGATGTAAGTCATTTAAATACACCAACTTAAAGACAGAGATTAGCAGAGTGGAAACTAAACTTCTAAATAAGAAGATTTTCAAAGAGAAATCTCAAAAGAGATAAAACACACACACACTGAACTGAAACAAATGAAAACACAACACATCGCCATGTGTGGGAGGCGCAGCTGAAACGACGAGGAATGGGGAATTTGCAGCGCTTGGATGGTCGTGTCAGCAAAGAGGAAGAGGCTGGGACCAATAATCTGTGCTCTGGTCGCAAGAACCTAGAGAAGGAATAACAAAAGGAATCAAGTCAAGTAGAAGGAAGGAAATAATAAGGATAAGAACAGAAATCAATGAAATTGAAAACAAATACATAATTTAAAAAAGCAATGAAACAAAGAATGGGTTCATGGTAAAGATTTTAAAAATTGACAAATATGTAGTAAAATTGACAAAAAAAAGATAAAAGATACAAATTCCAATATCAGGAATAAAATGGATATTAGTATAGTTCCTGCAGACATCAAAGGGGCAATAAGAATTCTACGAACAACTCTATCTACAAAATATACAACACAGAGAGAATGGCCTAGTTCCCCAGAAAACAAAAATGACCACAACTCACCTGATATAAAACAGAGTGTAAATAACCCTATAACTATTAAAGTAATGGAATTTATAATTTAAAAACTGCCTCCTATCCCCTGAAAATCTCCGGGTTCAAAGCATTTCACTGGAAAATTCTACCAAACATTTATTGGAGAACTAATTCTAATTCTACATAATCTATCCAGATTATAAAAGAGAAAGAATTCATCTTATATGTAAATTCATCTTATGAATTTATTATTACCCTGATACCAAAACCAAAGACAGTAAAAATAAACAAAACCAAACCAAAACTACAGACCAATATTTCTCAGGAATATAGATGCATATATCCTTAACAAAACATTAACAAATAGAATTCAGCAATATATAAAAAGAATTATATACCATGACAAGTTGGGGTTTATTCCAGAGAAGGAGAGGATGTTTAATATTTGAAAGCTAATCAATATCATGCATCATATTAACAAACTGAAGAAGAAAATTATATAATCATACCCATCAATGCAGAAAAAGCATTTGACAGAATTCAACACCCATTCATGACAAACAAACAACTTTCAACAAACTAGGGATGGAGGGGAACTTCCTCATATTAATAAAGAACATCTGCAGAAGTGCTATGGCTAACATTATTCTTTGTAGCGAAAGGAAAAAGCTTCCCCCTCACATCAGAAACAAGGCAAGACTGTCTACTGTCACCGCTGTTTGTTCATGTCATGTGCTAGATGTTATAGCCAGTGCAGTCAGGCACGAAGAAGAATGCAGATTGGAAAGAAAGAAATAAAATTGTCCCTATATTCAGATGACATGATTTCTCTATAGAAAGTCCCAAGGAATCTACAAACAAACATCTAAAACTAACAAGCAAATTCATAGTAATCATGATAAATATATAAAAATCAATTATATTTATATATACTAGCAATGAATACGTGGGCAACAGAATTACAAATACAACTATTTGAATCTGTAAATTTAACAAAGAAATGAAATACTTAGCTGTAATTCTAACAAAACAAATCTACCTGGCTCACGCTGAAAACTACAAAACACCAATAAAAGAAATCAAAGATCAAAATAAGATCAAAGAAGGCATTCATGGATTAGAAGACTCAACATTGTAAAGACGAGAATTCTACTCAAATTGAAATATGGGTTTAATGCAGTTTTTATCAAAATGCCAGCAAAACTTTTGGTAATTACAAGCAAGTTTACACTAAAATTTATATAGAAAAGCATAGAAATTTGGAAAAAGATGTAAAAATGGAACTATAATCGAAAAAACAAGTGTGAAAAAAGGCAAAGTGGAAGAATCACCCTACCTGTTTCAAGATTTATTAGATAGTTGCAGTAATCAATACTGTGTGGTCTTGGCTGAGGGTGGGCACTTGGAGAAAGAACAGACACAGAGATAATGGGACACCAAAGAAATCCAATAACAGGCCCACGTGGAGATGCCAAACTGGCGTTTCACAAAGGTGCAAGAGCAATTCAGTGCAGGGTTAACAGTCTTTTCAACAGACGATGTTGGAGCAATTAATCATCCATAGGTCAAATGAGCCTTGACCAAACTCTCACATCTTATATAAAAATTAACACAAAATGAATCATGGATGTAAATGTAAAGTATAAAACTATGAAACTTCAGAAAAAATACAATAGAAAATCTTTGAGATTTAGGAGTAATTAAAGAATCTTAGACTTGAACTCTTTAATATTATAAAATGTAAAATTCTGGGAAAGAATTGATAATCAAGATTAAAAACCTTAGCTCTTAAGAAAAAATAGCCCTGTCAAGAGGAAGAAAACACCACCTATGAAGTAAGAAAAAATATTTTTTAACTGTATATCCACCAAAGATCAAGTATCTAGAATATTTAGAGAACTCTTAAAATTCAATAGTTAATTATACCACTAAAAATAATCCAATTAGAAATTGGGCAAAAACCAAGAAGAGACATTTAATTAAAAGAGGATATATAGATGGAAATGCTCAGCCTCATTAGAGATTAGGAAAATACAAATTAAAACCACAATGAGGTGTCATGACATATCTATCAGAATGTCTACAAAAGCAAATAGTGACAGCAGCGAATGTTGGCGGGGTGCGGAGAAACTGACCACTCTTGTCTTGTTGGAGGGAACGTAAAGAAAATTATGCTGACTAGAACATCCCTATTCCAAAATTTTATATGCCACATTAATATAATATTCTTGAGATAACAAAATCATAGAATTTAAAGACAGATTCGTGGTTGCCAACTGTGGCAGAGGGAACCGTGTGAAAGGAGGTGAGCGGAGCCAGAGGCGGCCTGGAGGAGCCTTGGCCCGGCGGACATCCTGTCTCGACTGCGTCAGTGCCACCGTCCTGGGGGTGACATCACGTTATAGTTTTGCAAGATTAGATCGATAGAGGAAACTATGTGAGAAATGCACTGGATCTTTCTATCCTAGCGCTTATAACTGTATGTGAATTTGTAAAAAATTTTAATTAAAATTCTGTGGACAGTGATTTCAGGACAAAAATGGATTTTGGAGATTGATTTATTTCTGTTTTGTTTGAACTTTAACTTGTTTTGGGGACTTCATGATGGTGATACAGGAATGTGGATTACCAAAACCAGCATCCAGCATGAAGGACAGGTGAGTTCTTGCTTTTGCATGAGAAAGGATTCAAGGCTGATCCAACAGAGTAAGGCAAAGCAGATGTTATTGAAGTAAGTAAGAAACAGAATGAGGGCTTGCTCCGTAGGCAGAGCAGCGGCTGTCTCTCAGAGCAACGGAGAGTAGCACCGTGTGAGTTTCTAGGGTCCTATCTTGCATCTCTTATTTAATTTTATGTTAAGTGAAGGGAGGATTATTCATAAGATTTCTGGGAAAGGGGTAGGCAGTTCCTGGAACTGAGGGTCCCTCCCCTTTTTCAACAATATAGAGTAACTTCCAGGAGTTGCCACGGAATTTGTCAACTGTCCTGGCACTGTGGGAGTTTTGTTTAATATGCTGATACATTGTAAGCAGGGCATAATGAGCAGTGAGGGCACCTGAGGTCATGTTTTGTCACCATCTTGGTTCCAGCTGGCCCAGGCTGCCTTCTCCACTCCCTCTGGTTTGATTGGAGGCCTTGCTGCAGGTCTTGCGGCTGTATCGAGTAGAGCCTGCGGGTTCTCTATCTTAAGGAGGAATTTTATATTCAGACCTGGAGCATCTGTCAGTACGCCGTTGACATTTATGACTGAAATATCTCTATGTTTTTAATATCATCGGAAAGCTTCGGCGAGGTGTACTGGGCAGTGTGACTGGACAGAATTTGGAATGGGAAACAGAGACGCAGCTCAGCTCATCGGCAGCCTTGAGTACAGAGGAGCCGTGGCATTCCCTTCTGTTTTGGAGGCTCTGGGGGCAGAATCTGCCCTAGCCACTAACAGCCCCTGCAGGGGTCCACAGAAAAGCAGCCTCACTTGGTATGACCAGGACTGCCTTGAAGGCCACACACCTGACTGATGACAGGGTTGATGGCCAAGACCATTATGTTAAGAAATAAAGCATCTGACAATCACTCAGGGTGGGAGAGCAACGTGGATCGAGGACTGCCAGTGCAGGGTGATTATGCTCCGTGATCGCAAGTTGGAGAGAAGCAGCTGCACGGCTTGACTCGACCCTCCCTTCTCCCCTGGGGTCTCCCTGGAGGAATCCTGCTCTGCTCCTCCGAGCCGCAGACGGCATGGGCGGCATGGGCAGCCTGGGCGGGGCGCAGGGCAGGGCGCGTTCACAAGCCCGCCTGGCCAGCAACCCCAGCCACTGCACTCTCCCACAGCTCTTTCAGTTGGCTCAGAATCTCGGTGGGAATAAAAGCAGTGTTTCGCATCAAGCCCCTGAAAATCTCAGCTGCCCATGTGCATCAGAATGACTGCCGCCCCGTGTCAGTCACTGCACCAGGTGAGACCCAGCTCTGCAGGTGGGACCACAAGCGCCAGACGGGCTTTGAATGAGAATTTGCCTAAGATCAAAGCAAGGTTTGCCGAACACATTCTTATTTTGTCTTTGTGGCAAATTGTTCGCGAAAATAGCCGTAGGGTTCCCCTCCCTTTACCCACCCTTGAACAGCCCCTCCTCAGGCAGGACCCCAGGCTGGGCTGCACAGCCTGCCCTGCTGCGGGGTCAGCGGCGGCCGTGGGAGGCAGAGATGCGAGTAGTGCTTGAGCACCTGGCGAGCTCTTTCCCGCTGCTCTTGGCGAGCCGTGGCCACGCTGCGCGGGCTCGGCCAGCCTGACGGTGACGGGAGACACTGGCACTCATCCGCCTTGCCTCGCCTGCCGCAGACACACGGTGGGGACAGCCTAGACCTCCCAGCCTGGCCTGCAGCTGGCCACAGAACCGTGAGCGAAATGGGTGCTTGTTACTTTGAACTGCTAAGTTTTGGGGTGGTTTGTTATGCTCCAAAGGCTGTTCATCTGTATTCGTTCAAGGTGTTGACTCTTATTGGACTTAGTTTGTGGCTTTGCCCAGCAATGCCAGCAACCATCAAAAGTGACTTTAGTCCCCCATCCTGAAGACAGAAGTCAGGTATTTGATGCATCAGCTCCCGCAGCTTTACATCCAGCCTAGACGGCTCCCGTGACTCTCTGGGGCTCTGCCTCTCTCACGGGCCAAGTCACCTCCAGAAGGAGACACGGCTTCTCCCCCGCGTCCCGGCGAGTGCGCTTCTGCGCCGGCTGGAGACGCCAGCTCCGTCGCCGGCAAGTGCGGAGCTGCCGAGTCCTCCTGCAACTCTGTTTGGTCACAGCCCACGCTGCCCATAAACCCTTCAAAGCGTCGTCAGCGCTGTGGCTCCTCAGACGCGGCCAAGACACTGCTGCTTCACGCGCCGCTGTCCCAGCCAGCCGGCCAGCCAGCCCGCACCCTCGCCGCTCCTCCCAGCCCGCCCCTTACTCTGCTGCCCCTCACTGCCCGCACCCTCGCCCTGTGTCCAGCCCAGGCCTGCGGGTCTGAGCCCCCCCCAATTCCTGTCACCCACATCTGCCCGGCTCTCTCCCAGCGGGGCCCAGTGACTCCCCCAGCCCAGAACCGGCGTCTCCTCGCTATCCTCGCGTCCCACTGCCATTCCCCCAGGTGCAGGTGCTGAGCCCAGGATCCGGGCAGTTTATTTAGGAAGTGTGGGGTGCCAGAGGGTAGGACGGCCCGTAAAGATGCATCATTAAGTCAGATAAGTACAGACCTTGAAACCAATTCCCACAGGGCAACAGTGGCCTGAGTCTTCCCAGCGAGGGACGAGGGAACTCGGGTATTTATCCACCGACCGGTGACATTCACTGCTTGAGGAAGCTAGTGTGTGTGTGCGTGTGCATGGCCTTTCACACTGTGGGCAACGAGACCTATGTAATTCTGAAAGAAGTTGCCAGGTACAGAAGCACAGGTCCCGCAGCTGGAGTTCTCTGAGCTCACTGGAATCGCAAAAGCAGCGAAGCTCGGGTGGGCTGGAGGCAGCATCTGCTCAACTCAGCAGACACGGGATCTGCCTGCGGGCTACCCACCGGTCGTGCCGTAGCATCGATCTGCCTCCCTCCCTCCCTCGGCATGTCTGTCTAGGGCCTGAACTTCTCTCTAGAACGAGGAAAGAACACGGCGAGTATGAAGTGAATGAATGGATGAAGATATGGTGAAATAAGGCAAAGCCGCCCCATACGGTGCATTTGATGTGTTTTATTCTCGGGCAGACTAGGATAGTCTGTTGGGCTTTTAGAAAGCACGGAGAAAGGCAGTGAGCTTGCCCCGAGGAATCCTTTCTCAAATGACTGAGAAAGAGAAAAGGATTTCACGAGCTCATCTTTGTTACTTGATTTGGCTATTCAAATATTGCCTTTTAAAATTTTCATTATAGTAATATTTAAAGTCAGTTTGTCTTATAGTGTTTATTCCGAAAAGAGCAGCCTCTCTCCCATCATTTTCCCATAGTCTCCTCTCGAGGCGACTGATTTAAATCCCTGCTAGCTGTGTATGTCTGTGTCACGGTGCTGGTGTTCGCTTCTGTGTCTAACACTCCTGCCGCGCCACCCACGCCCGCGGGCCTCGCGCCTCGAGCTCGCCCGTGGGCTGCGCCAGGTGAAGGTTGACCTTCCCGCCCCGTCCTCGCGCCCGCCCTCGAATGCGCCTTGCTGTGGCTGCGCCTCGCCACTGCAGCTAAGGCAGGTCGCCTACGTCTTAGCTGCCTGTTTCCCAGTTACGTCTTTCTTCTTTTCCTTGGACTTTGTATTTCTCTGTCTTTGTCTTTTTCTGTCCATTTTGTACCCATTTATCACAAATTTGACCCCAAACTCTCCTAAGATATTCAGACAAATCAGTTTGTTCATCTTTCCTGGTGAGGAAGCCACCCGAGGGCCCCTGTGGACGGCGGCCGCCCTGCCGCGGCTCTGCTCTGCCCCGCCCCGAGTCCTCGTCCCGCAGTGGCTCTGCTCCGGCCTGCGTCCTCGTCCTGCTGTCTGGCTTCCTTTGTTGCTTTGTGGGATGTACTTCCCGCAGCTTCCTGACAAAGAGTGCTTGGGACTGTGTCTATAGGAAAATTTACTTATTCTACTCTTACATTTGACTTTTAGGTTACTGGGTACAGAATTCCTTGAGAACTTAAGGGCACTTGCTTAACTGTTTCCTGTCTTGTGCGGTGGCTGTTGGAAGTTCCGAAGACAGTCTGCTCCCTGACTCCTTAGATTTAACCTTGTCCTTCTGCCCTGTCTTTCCTTGGTCCTCAGTGTCCTGAAGCTTCACAGTGCACCTTGGTGGGCGTCTGAGCTGATATCACGCCAGCTGCTCCGTGGCCTTTTCAAGCTGAGCATCAGTCTCCTTCAGCCTGGAGAATATTCTTGAATTATTTCTTTGATAATTCCTCCTCTGTGATCTCTCCATTCTCTTTTCTTGGAGTTCTTCCTTGTATATGCTGTCTGTGCCCGGCTGGTTCTTCACGTCTCCTGCCCTCTTCAAATTTCCATTCTTCTGCTTTCTTTCTCGTAGATGTCCTCAGCTGTATCTGCTGAAACTTCTATTGTATTTTTACTTCTGTTGTCTTATTTTTAGCTTTCAAGAGCTATTTTTTTCCTTGCCTATTCCATTTTTACAGCATCCTACATTTTTCCCAAATATGGCATCTTTTCCTTTATCTCTGAGACTATTTATGATGGTTGGGTGGTAGAGCTGTGTCCCATCTTGGTCACTATTTCCTTTAGCATTTAAAAACAATCTTTCTTAACTTTGGTCTTTAATTTTTATGTTAACCTTGTTCCTTAACCATCTTCTCGTATTTGGTTTGCAGCTGCGTTTACAGAGGCTGCCTGGGGGCTCCTCAGCAGGGAACCCTCCCCCGTGGAGGGGTTCGGCAGCTGCCTCCTGGGAGGACCCCATGTCAGTGTCTTTGAGTCTTTTCTCTCAGGCTGGTCAGGCTCTCTAGAGAAACGTGCCCTGTTCTGTGGCCTGGAGCATGGGGACCTGCTTGCCAGGGTTCTGGAAGTTGTGTGGGACACAGGGTGGTGGTGCAGTGGGCTTTGGGCACCTACCGTGTGGTTATTTACTTAATCCAGAGCAAAGCAAGCCACCAAAGAAAGGAGTGTAAAATGACTTAATAAATCTAAGACGGTGGAATCCTAAGCCAGCAGCAGGAAAGACAAGCAATGGCTCAGCTATGCAGGCAGACCCCTAGACAGCTCCAGGTCTGTGGCTGTGGTCCCTGTGGGAGGGTGACGGCAGGGCGCAGGACTGACGCATGCACCGCAGTTCGGTGCAGCAGGCTGCGGGCCCTCCATACCCTGGCAGAGGACTGCTGGGTGGCATAGGGTAGTCTGTTCCTCTGTTGGTCAAAGATGCCCTTGCCCTCGATGCTGTGGCCTTTTCTCCTTGGCTTTGCTCCTCTCCTGTCATTGTGAGGGATGCTGGAGTGGCCGACGCTGGGCCACCTGAGGTCCTCTCTGTGGCCAGCACAGAGCCTAATGCTGGGGACAGTTTTGGAGACTGAGCATATTCTCTCTAACAAGTGGCTGGCCCACATCTAAATTTACTCTGCCCTCCTCCCATGTATCCTCGTACCCCTTTCTTTGAATCTGTCCACTCGGAGGAGTGCCAGGCATGGGTCTGCCAGTGTTCCCACGACAAACACAGAAAGGAAAACTGAATGCCTGCAGTGCTTCCTAGCACACAAAGATGGTCATGTATTCCCTCATTTTTGGAGAAGAGGTCACTAAGATCAACCCACATAGGAACATGCAAACTTTCAGTCATTCCAAGAAGGTTCCAAGACTGAATCCTTGCTATGTTTTCTAGCATTATTCTATTATCCCACATAACAGGTGCTGGGAGCCTTTACTGACTAATAAGAGTTGTGAAAGCAAAACTAATACAACATGTTCAATTCATCTTTTGATTGTTTTGATATTTAACTTTTAAGTTTTCCTAGAAAAAGTGCAAATGGACTGAATGTTTATGTTCCTCCAAAATTCCTTTGTTGAGATCCTAACTCAGACGTGATGGCAGTAAGGAGCAGGCCTGTGGGAGGTGCTTGGGTCCTGAGGGAGGAGCCCTCGCGAATGGGATTGCCGTCCTCGCAGACGGACGGAGAGCTCTCACGCCCTCTTTCCACCACGCGAGCTCGCAGGGGGAGCTGGTGTCAGCAGCTGGGAGGCGCGTCCTCGCCAGAACCCGGCTGTGCCAGCACCCAGCATGTCCTCGGGATGGCCGGGGTGAGCCATCCCCGGTCCGCACAGGGGAAGACGAGACAGGCATCTGACTGGTTCCTTCGCGGTTTTCTGCTGTGTGGACAGACCAAGAACTTTTCTCGCCTGTGTCAGTATAATCCTCTCTCACTGAATAGCTTGAGCAGCAAATAGCCATTTCTTGAGGACCCGAGCATCCAGGCTTGACAAGCTCCAGACCCTCCACCAACTGTAGGATGGTGACATTGCCACACTCTGCACACAGAGCTGGCAAGGGTCATCCATACAGCCTCGCCTACGCCAGAGTCCCCAGCTGCCCTCTCCCCTCTCTCATGCACCTGGCGGGCACCCTCTCAGGGACTTCCCCTGAAGCTCAAGCAAGGTCAGGCTTCGTGTAGATTCACTCAGGCTTTTAAGATCAGATTGGAGCTGGTGGCAGCTCCAGAGGCCTGTGCCCTAGGAATGCTGGGACAGCACGTGGGCGTGGGTTCTGGGGCCGGTTCTTGCTGGGAGGAGTACGAATGGGGCAGGCCAGCCAGGACCCAGCAGCAATGGTCCAGGGGACCCAGCTGCCAGCGGGCCAGCTGATCCCACCTGTTCGCAGAGCAAAACCATGAATGCTCCTTGAGGGTCGCATGGCTGCTGCGAAGGTGGGCGGAGCCAGAGGCCTTGTAGTGCCCTGCCCGGACGCCACCCAGGTGACAGGCTGTGGCCCGCACGTCAGGGGCAGCAGCTGACAGGCGTCGGAAGAGGCAGGGTGCGAAGGGACTGAGGTGCGGAGGCCCGGGTAGCAGCTCCGAAGCCCTTACCGTCGGCTACCAGCCGAGGCGCTTACCCAGGCTGGTGAGGTGTGCCGTCGTCCTGTCGTCCAACGAGGACAGCGAGAAGGGCAGAAGGCCAGGTCTGGGGGGAGAGCAGGGCTGCGGTTCCCCGGTTTCTTCTGCGTGGAGGAATCCGGGCCTGGGAACTAACTCCTTCTCCATTAGATAGCGGAGAAGTGGGGAGCTCAGCAGGCGAGAGGCTTGCCTGGGCCCCGCTGCGACACATCTCCTCGCTTCTTAAGAGTAAAAGCAGTGTCAGCTCCTTCTCTGTTTTATTTATTCAATCAATTATTAACTTATCAACCAATCTTGATTAACCACTTCGGTGCTGCGCTCACCGGCTGCGAACTTTGCCCACAGCCGGCACTCACAGTCCGCGTGGCAGCTTGTGCTGTGCATTGACGACGGGTCCGTTGTGCTCTTGTGTGATGAGGAAAGCTTGAAAGTACTGAAAGCTTGTTTTACTCTACAGGCAGCTTTACTCATAATGTCAATCAGAATAGGTAACATACACACATATGTTTTTATTATGTTATTTTTAAATGTTCACAATTTTATTTTGATAAATGAAAAATTAGAAAAGTCATATCACGGCTGTCGGCTAAAGTCTCTGTGTGTGCGTTCATCTGTGGCCATCGACTATAGCCGACGCTGGGCTGGGCACATCCATTTGTGACTGTCAAATATAGTAGGCGCTGGGCCGTGTGCGTTCATCTGTGGCCATCGACTAGAGTTGATGCTGGTCTCAAGGTGGTTGAGCACTGATTTCTGCCTGGCGGTGCAGCCTGGCCTGCAGGCTCTGCCCCGGGAGGCCTGGCCCAGGGTGGACACGCCTCGCTATAGATGCAGCACATTAATGGCACTCTAGGTGATAATACTACACTTTTTTTTTTAAGAATAAGATTTAATATTTTTACAAAATTATTTGTGATTTAATTCCAGGGAAACCACTAAGCAATAAAAAAGAAACTCTCACATTCAGCCTTATTTAATATTAGGTTAAACCATGATCAAGTTTCAGGTTTTGCAGGTGCAAATGGTCAAATAGGGGCGATATCGGGTGGTTCTGCCTCAGTGGCCTGAAGCGCTTCTGGAGGGTCCCCGCCAGGGCTGCCAGGGAGGCGGGCCCGAAGCCGTGCGTGCAGAGTTCCTTGGATGTTGCATCACCGCGTGCTGCAGACATGGCCCCTCTGCTCCGCTCGGCTCTCACCACGTGGAAGGAAGGACGTTCCCTGGAGCCTGCAGAAGTCCTGTCCCCTGTCACCAGCATTAAAGCAGATGGTGAGTAGCTGGACACCACCTCTGCATAGATGCCGGCATGGCAGAACCTTAAACGCTCCTTTGAGATCGAGCCCCAGGCCGATCCCTCAGTGCCTTCGCTTGTTTGTTTGGATGGCTAAAGCTGCTGTTTTTGCTAACTTACGAGTGACATGGGATGAACCGAGCTCAGCGGAATCCTTGCAGTGGCTTAGCGGTCTCTCTGACCTGTTTCTAAGTCAGCTCCGTGGCAGTGTAGACACAGGCTCATCAGAGCACAGCTACACACTTACACAAAACATTCAAGAGTTTAAAATGGGCTGTCAACTGGCTTCTCTCCAGGAGCCTGGAGCTCAGATTGATTTTGTGGGCTGCAGCCCCAGGTGAAGAATTCACAGCTTCACGACAGAGTCTCCACTATCCAATGTCTCACCTGGCTCAGTCTTGGCAGGTGTCCTGGGCAAATCACCTCTTGCACCTTCAGACCTATGGAGATAGCCAGGTTTTCAACTTGTGGAATTTGAACATGTTGAAGTCCTCAATGTTGCAGGCTCAACTCCAGCAGGATTAAAGGATATAACCTACTACCAGTGTGCCCTCTCCTCCAGAAAAAGGAGCTAAGCTTAGAATTTGGGAGGATGGAGCAATGTGGGGCCAGGAGACGGGGCTGCATGGGCCTGCACGGAAGTGACTGGAGCTGAGTGTCAGGAAGTGCCCCAGCACTGCCTGTCTCAGCCAGAAACCACAGGGAAGGAAACTGCTCATGAGGGCAGAAGTGGGCCAAAGACTATGAGGTCAAAGCCAGAGTCAGATGTAACTAGTGCTCCCCCGTGGAATGTTCCCGGGTGGGACTGCATCTGAGACGCAGGCACTCAGGGGTCTCCGTGCCCAGTGCAGCACCTGGTGCTCCCTCCTGCCACTGCCATCAGCCCCGCCACACAGCTGTGCCCGCCCTCCTGGCTGCCCCTGCATCCTGCCTGACTCCCCTGCTGCCCCTGACTGGGCCTCAGCTCCAGAATGCTCCACTCCTGCAGGAGGTCACCTCCAATGAGCCCCCGGTCACTCCCAGGTAGAGCTGACCCCCCGCCCCAGCACCCTCTGATACCTGTAGCAGTATTTACCGTGTGGCTGCACAGGTTCTCCACCTCGCTCTCCTCTCTGTATTATGAGGTCCTTGGGTCCAGGAACTACCTGTCACTCATTTCTCAGCATCCAACACAAGTCTAGACTGTTGTTTTCAGCATCCAACACAAGCCTAGACTGTTGTTGGTAGATCATACAGATACACGTTTTAAATACTTGAATGGAAACAACAGAAAACTCTTCTGTTAGTCCAATTTGTAGGGGGCAAGGCCTGGAGTCCCCTCCCCGATACCCCCTGGCCAGCAGCTTCCTGCAACTACGCTCCCACTGCTCTGTCCAGCTGCAGGTCAGGCTGGCGGGAGCCCAGTGAGGACGGGCCACTCTGGCTGCAGGGACTTCCTGTGAGGCAAGAGCCTTGAGAACAGGATCTGAGTGAGGCTGACCATGTTCCTCTCAGGTAGAGTCTGAATCGTGTGAAGCGACTTGAAGCGTTTATGTGGTTTACCCCAGAGAACTAAGTCTTTGGAGGGGATGTCAGAGCTTTGTCCTCACCTGCTCCCGGTGCAGCTGGGAGCACGGGCTATGCCGCTGCCCTGTTCCCGTGGAGACAGGATCCCGCACCTGTGCGACACACCAGTGCCTGTCAGTGTTGCCACGAGGGAGGGATGAGAGTAAGAGGGGAGCACTGTGGGCATTTCGCCCTGAAAGGGAGGTCGGTGGGAGCTGTGGAGGGTACGTTGGCGGGGGAGGGCGTGGCCATGGGAGTCCAGGAGGGCATGACAAGGGCAGCCCCCGGCAGGGATGGCAGCTGCCCCCAGGGCCGGGGCACAGAGAGAAGGGGGCCGGGGCCTGGCGAGAGAGAGCGGGAAAGAGGGCGCCGAGCCATGGCCCCGTGACTTTGAACCAGGCCACAGCCACTGATTTGGGGTTTCTCTGAGTGAGACAGGAAGGTCCGAAGGGGTTTGAGCAGAGGAATGACATCATCGGCCCCGGCTTCCCGCTGGCTGCTGTCTTAGAGCAGCAGCCTGAGGGCCAGGGTGCAGAGCGGGGCTCTGGGGGCCCCTGCAGGAATGCGGCAGAGGGGAAGGTGGGGCGAGGAATCTGGAACAACCCCGAGGAAGGCCGCGTGGAAGAGGCGTGAGCACAGGGACCCGGGAGCTCCATGCGGGCAGGTTGCGTCTGAAGGGCTTCTCGGCCATCTCAGGGAGGCGCCTGGAGCCCAGGGGCAGGTTAGGGTTGGGAGGTGTCCGCGGAGAAGGAGAGATTGCTCAGCGCAGGAGTGCAGGCTGAGAGAAGAAGGAGGCTGAGAACTAAGCCCAGGGCACCCCAACATTTACAAGTCGGGGAGACGGGAGATCCAGGCAAGGAAACGGGACAGGACAGCACCCCTGGCCTGGAATTGCCTGCGCTCCGTGTCAGCAGTCCTTTGCTTGATCCGGGGCTCAGCATGCAGCGCCGAGCCCCTGCGGTGAGCCTGTCGGCGTCAGTGTCAGGGCGTGGGCCCTCGCCCTCCAGGAGCTGCCAAGCAGCAGGGCCCGGCAGGGCAGAGACGCGGGGGCGGAGGTCCCCCGGGCCGCACTCTGTGTCAGGCAGGGCCCTGCGTTAGTGAGTGCGGGGAGGGGAGGGCAGTCCAGAAGGGACAGCCACACAGTGCATCCTGCACGCTGAACCACGAGGGAGTCGCCTGCCTAGCACGCACAGGCCCTGGCACCTCTCCCAAGACGTCACTCTTCCCTTGCCGAGGACAGAGGGCCAAATCGCCACATCCTCTCACCCTTTCATCCATTATTAACCCTCTGCTGGGAAGGCAGGGTTCTGCCTTTTGGGGATGGATTTGTGGGGAGTGTCAGTAATATACAGATGAACAACTTATTGTAAGTTCTGTGAAGCAAATAAAACACAGACACATGGAGAGGGCTGTGTGGGGCTGAAGGTCGGGGACAAGCTCTGCGGAGGTGGCATCTGAATAGGCCGGTGGCAGTCACATGCATCCAGAGGGAGGAGCCAGGCCAAGCAGGAGGGCCCCGGGACCTGGCAGCCAGCGAGAAAGGAGGGAGCAGTGCAGAGGAGTGGCAGCGTTGGCCTGTGGCACAGAGCCAGAGTTGCACCGCTCAAAGTGTTGGGCAGGGCAGACTGTGGCAGCCAGCGGGAACACCCTGCAGGGGAGTGCCCATGGCAGAGACTGGGGCTGGGCCACTGCGGGAGCTCACTGGGACGCCAACAGAGAGGGGCCCTGGCGATATTTCAGAGGCAGAACTGCAGCCCTGCTTAGTGACTGAAAGCAGGGTCAAACCATCCCAGGTGTGTAGGGTGAGCGACGGGTGAAGTTGCTCCTGCAGCCCTGGTTCCTGGTGTCACAGCTCTCAGCCGGAGCTGCTACCTGGAGGTCACTTAGCTGAAACTCCATCCAGTGCATGGCCTCCCAGGCCAAGCCAACTCTGCTCAGGCAGAGTGACAGCCAGGTGGGCTCCCCCAGGGCTCTGCTTGGCCTGTCTGCCTGGCAACCTGCTCTCCGAACAGCTGGGGGCTTGGGAGAGCGCATGGCAGTGTCTTTGTCCATAGCTGTCTGATTTGGACCAAGTTGCTGTGCTGTGGTGTTTACAGACTTTGTGTGGTGTTCCTATCCACAAGGAGGAGAACGAGTCAGCTGAGTGGGTTACAGGGTGGCCTGGAAATCAGGTCCTTGTTCACAGGGAGCATGGCATAAAATATATAATCCAGCCCAGGACACATTTGTGAATGCAAAGGGGAGGAGGCTGTCATCGCTGACCATCACGGCAGTCAGGGAGTAGCGTCCTGGAGGAAGGTGCTGTCCCAGGGCCCTGCAGCTGTGCAGAGGTCCACAGCCGCAGAGCACGTCAGAAATGGTGCCCTGTCCCTGCGCCGCCTCCTCCCTCCCTGCACACGCATTTGCCTCTGCCTGCCTGGCCCTGGCACGTGCCCAGCCTTTGGCTCCAGGCCTTGGCGCTGCGGTGCCTGATGCCCACTGCCTCTCCTCAGCTCCGCCCAGCCTGCTCCACCTCACCCCAACCTCAGCTCCTGTGTCTTCCTGACGCCCACGCCGGCCCACGGCAGTTGCCCACCGTCAGCGCCCCCAAGGTGACCCCCTGCATGGCTCTTACCACAGCCGTCAGCTAATTGTCTCTGAGGCCAGCTGAACCTCACATCCCTCAAGACAAGAGGATCTGGGGCACCCTGCTGTCTCACCTTCATCTTCAGCACCTAGAACAGTGCCTGGAAGGCAGTAGCCACGCAGCAAACTTGAATTGAGGGAGTAAATAAGCTATGCAGGCTCCACAGGCAGCCCTTTGGGTGTCTGTTTTTTGAAGGCTCATTGAAGCTGTAACAGATTATCGATTAAGGTATTTCATTTCTGTGCAATGGTCACTGGTCCGTTAAGGACGAGTGTGTGTTGTTCATCAGAGTGGCCCACTGGGTGCCACCTGGGATACTCAGCTGGTCCTGACCCCCGGCCCCCAGCTAGCTTCTTAGCAGACAGCAGGCAGGGTTTGTCGTGGGGGCCTCCCAGTCTGCACTACCTCTGCCCATCTTGGTGCGGGGCTGCCTCTCCTGTTGCCTGGACGCTCCTCGAACTGAGGTGACTGGTGCAGAGCAGGGCTCAGTTCCTCCGCGGGTGTGTGAAGGACACATGTGCCATTAGCAGGGACACTGAGAGAGAGGTGCTTGTAGAGGAAGATCCTAACTCCACAGGGGACACATTTGGGCTTGTATCAGTTGCAGCTGCCAGATGCTAATAGTGGAGGAAATTTATTCTGAATAAAAAGGCGGTTAACATTCTGCAAACACTTTCTATCTCAGACACACACAGAGTAATTTTGATGAAATGTGTTGGTTTACTGAACCTTCGGTATTATGCATATTCACGGAAATGCATTTGGACTTGGCTCTGCCTTGGAGGACTACTGTGGAGGAACATAATCAGATCACTTGCAAACTCAATATTGTTTTCCTATGGATTATTTGGATGTGGCTCTAATAAAAATGCTTTTTTGCCTCTCTAGCAAATCATTGCTGTGTGCAGCCATGAAATGTTGTTGCACTCCTACTTTATTGCAGATTTAAATTACTTGGGTTATTTTTTTTGGACAGTGGCTCCCTAAAGCACAATGAATCAAATCATTAATTACCTTTTGAATGTACATGATCCATTGGAAAATAGTAAACTGCACTCAGGAGCTCGTTTGGTAATGATGGCTTCTCGGTCAGTCCCTAGGGCTCCGGATCACCAGGAATCTTCCGGACAAGAAGATGTTGCCATTTGCTCCTCCGGGCCTGAAAGGGATGAGAGCTGCTGCGTGATGTGGCCATGTGCCTGGGCTTCCCGGTCCTGGCTGCGTGGGCCCTCTCCTCACCTCCCACCCAGGAGGGGCGCAAGGCCTCCTCACCTTGCACCTGGACTTCCTGGCAGCATCTTTCTGTTTCTCACTCTGTACATCCTTCTGTTGACAGCAAAAGAGATCAGCTGTCTGAAATGCAAATCGGGTCCCAGCTTTTCCCTTGCCCTGCAAGGTGAGGAAAGGCTCCTACTCAGCCAGGGTCCTGCGTGACCCGGCCTCTCCTGCCTCCCTAGTTCCTTCCCTGCCGCCTGCTTCATGCCCCCCCCCACCCCTGTGTGTGTGTCTATGAGCTGCCCCCCAGTTCTTCAAGCCATGGACTTCAAAGCACAGTGCCGACATATGTCTGTTCAGGAATCTTCTGTGAGTCCTCTGGCTTGTGGCAGGTGTTGCCTCCTGAGCACCCACCACTCTCTGCTTCCAGGAGCTGTCCCACCCCGAGTAGACAGCTGTGGCCCTGTGGTCTGCGGGACAATAGGGAGTGGTGGGGACTGAGGCAGGTGCGGAGTCAGGGAGCTGCCGCTCTCTGGTCTGTGAGGCTGCCACACCGGGCGGCGGACCCTCCAGCGATGTCAGAGGTAGGACATCCATGTTCCCTGTGAAGCTGCTGGACTTGCTGATGTCGTAGCAAAACTTAAGTTGCTTTTGTATGGTTTGCCTTCACAGATATATTTCCACACACTGCGTGTTCTGAGTGAAACCACTGCGCAGATCAGATGTGGGCCTCGGCCAACAGTGCTTGTTCCCTCTAGTGTGGATGTCGACAGTGGTGAAAGCTGACCTAGAGCGATGAGTTTATAGTCACCAACCCCAGCGTGGTTCTGCGCTTTGAGTCGGGCCAAGGCATGCAGATCACGGGGGTGGCAGGAGCCTGAGTGCCACCAAAGCCACTTTGTCTCCCTCCTCCTGGGTGCACCTTTAGCTGGACAGTTTGGTCAGGTATGGCCATAGGACTGAGTCTGGACAATGGCATAGAGGGAAACAAGGGGGCACCACTTAGAGCCTCTGCCCACATAGACCTCTCACACCGTCTCCATTCTCTCATCCCTGGCCTGCCCCGCAGACAGTAACGCCCAGGTGACCGTGGGAGCTGCAGGATTAGGACAGAAGAGCCCCTGTCAGCCAGGTCCCCAGATGGCTGCAGGAGGCGGAGCTGCCCTTCATGCCCACGCCTTACCAACCATACTTCACCCAAGCTAGAAACAAACTTCCATTGTGTGAGCGACCAAGATATTAGAGTTCACCATTGCAGCCGCTCATTTCGTGAAACTAACACACAGGCATCCCACCACGGGCAGTGACTACGCCCAGGGTGAGCCTGGTGGCTGAGCCTGCCTGGGCTGTCACCCAGAGTGGAGGGGACACAGGCAGTCCTGCCTCATGCAGCCCTCAGCCCTGCTACCCTTGATCTTGGTGTTGATCGCTGCCTTCTTGATGGACAAAGGAGGTGGGAAGGTGGACCCTGGAGCGATCAGGCCACCAGGACTGTCCCGTGCTGGATTCTCTCATGGTCCGAGGCACAACATGGGGGAGACAATCCCCTCCTCTGTGTGCAACTCTGCCCTCTGTTCCGGCAGAGCCCCAGTGACTGCAAGGCCCACACGTGAGCTGTCACCTATGCTGCCGCCCCTCCCACCTGTGCCACGGTCTCCCGACCTCACTCTCACTGCCTCACTCTGGCCTCGGCCCCAAGGGCCACCTCTGATGTTGGGCTTACCGAATCTCCAGGCCTCTGTTTTGAGAGAGTGGTAGACCTCCACCCCCTCAGTCCCAAGTGTAATAGAGGCAGGTGGTCCTGCGCCCCAATCTGGCCCCCATGGAAAGAGCCCACCTGCTTGCTCTGCAGCCCTGCGTTTGGGGGACGCACTCCGGGGGGGATGAAGGGCCCCTCACAGTGAACCCGCATTGCCTTGCCTGTTTTGTTGGCAGGCAGGGCCCACCACCCAGGACCCAGCCTTCAAGCCTGGGCTTGGCCTCCGTTGACCTTGCCCGGATTGAGGAGCTTGGACCTCAGGATCCATTCCTGACCCAGGATGCCTCGGCTCCCTCCCTGCAGGGCCTGGCTCCGGGAGCAGAGGCACCGTCTGCTTGGCAGGTGGGCGCCCTCTGCCCCGCACGTCCACCCTCAGCTGCCCACCAGCTTGTTTCCAAGTGGAGTCGAGGCCGGCGGCCCTGTGCCCCAGGCTCGGCCCGAGGCTGGAAGACTCTTCCTTCAGAGTCATTGATGCAGAGGACATGATCTTAGGGCCATACGTGCAACAACTGAAACATGTCTGAAATTAATTTACCTAAGAATTTTATGGATATTGTTGAGAATCTAAAAGAGAAATTTAAATATTACTTAAATAATTCAAGCAAACTTTATCTGACAAATAAGGCAATCATTTTTATCGAATGAGAGTTTGATTTCTTTCTGTGAGTAGTTGGCAGAGCAGATGCGTGTGTCGTGGGTGTGCTTCTGTCTGTGAAGGCGGCACTCTCGTTCCTGGAGGACACACCCCTGCAGGAGCCAAGGGTCCGGGGCCCTTTATGCTATGTCAGCACTGCTTGACTGTTTTACAAAAATGAGCATGTATATCGTTTATAAATTAAAAATCAATAAAAGGGGGAAAGAAAGGGAAGAAGAAAGAGCTATTGAATAAAGGCAAATAAAATGAAAAAGGGAAAAAGAAAGAGTGTGAAAGAGATCGTAGTGAGAGGCTCGGCAGGCATCCTTTGCAGGGCAGGGAGGGAGGGGAGACGGCGGTGGGAGGGGGCTCGGCAGAGGGGAGGGGCAAAGGGGAGGGGCAGAGCCTCCAGCCCCTGCAGGGCTTTGGTGTGCCGACACTAACAACAGGCCGCTGCTTAGCACAGCTCTCTAGCTACTTTTACATGTGCGTGCTCCTAAGCTCTGCGTTACAGCCACAGCCACGCAGAGGCGTGCACAGCACGAAGCAGGGCTCTGCGCACCGGGCGTGCCACGGTGGGGCTGGGACAGGCAGGGCAAGGAAGCGAGGCCGACGCCAGACATCCCGGCCGCGGGCACGGCCCACCCTTAAAGCGGAAGGATCCATGGGCTCCTGGACAGTTTCCACCTTCAATCCTTATGTTTTCTCTTTGATAAAGACATTTGCCAATAAACCAGACCACATTGTAGACACTAAAAGGCCCCATGCCAGGGCCTGAGTGAGGGGACGCATTAACACACACTTAGCAACGTCATGCTAACGTCACTGGTCACAATATCCTCTGCTGGACTTGGGTGAGCATCTTTAGAAATCAGCTCTAGCTTTACCTTCCGTGTGTTTAGTAGGCTTCAAGACAAAGGAGGGATGGAGAAATGGTGGAGCGAGGTATTAACAGATTCCTCTGTTGATCAAGTTAATTAATAGTCCTCAGACATTGTGGGGAATAAGGTCTCAGCACTTGACTTTCTCCCCATTTCTTGACAAGGAAAGGAAAGCAACCTATGTTCACATGTGTTTCCATAGACCATAGGCCAGTGCGCACGTGTGTTTCCTTAGACCAGATACCAGCAGGTATCTTACCCTGCTCTACCCTAATCTGATCTTTGTTAGCTGTTACCCCTAAAGGATTTACCTTCATTTCTGCCAATATTTTCCCTTTTGCCAGAAAACTCCTTTTTGACTCTCAGTCTTGTTGGCTCTGAGCATCTCCCTGAATGCAGGTGTAGGCTGTCTTGCCAGACAGCTTCTGGGATCTTTTAATGACAGATTTCATCAAACCCAAGATGGTTCCATCCATCCATGAATACGTATGATATATTTTCCATGCTAAACTTTGACACCAGCCTTTGAGGAGATCATCATATCACTCAGGGACAGGTAAGTAGAGCATATGTGTCCATTTCACCCTTCATTTGACTGGGGCAGACACCACTAATCAAACATAGCATGTTTTTGTGCTGAGCTAGAGCTTGGATTTATAAACTTTCTTTCAACCTGATAATAAAAATGAAGTGCATGTGTTCTTCCTGGTCTGATGGGTAAGAGTTGATACCCTGAAAAATTCAGACGGGGATGGACAGAGATTTTTATCAGGTATCAACACCTGCAGGTGGGAGGCTGTGAGCTCAAGAACCACCCTGGTTTCGGGCTCCTGAGCTGTGGTCGGAAGAGGCTCTGTGCAGGCGCCGCCGCGCGTGGCTATGTGGCTCCTCAGAGCGGCCTGGTGAGGCAGCAGGCTGAGGAGGACAGGCCCTGCTGAGGGCTGCACGGCAGGCAGCGAGGGGCCCACGTGTGCGCGCACGGCCTGACTGTGCCCCAAGAACCAAACACAGTCCATGACATGAGGCTGCCTGGCTGGAAAGACAGCGCCTGCGAGTGACAGTTGATTCTTCATTTCGGGAGGGAACATGGTTCTGTTTATGATTCCAGGTAGGAGTGTGGTGACTAAGGCAGAGACAAAACAAGGACCACATCTTGGGACTTCTAAGTTCAGCATCCTTTTTCTTAAAAAACTTGAGTTTCCTCATAACCCACCGTGCGAAGCAGACGCCTGAGCTGCCATTGACTTCATCTTCTGCCCTGGACAAGAGGACCCCAGGGTGCCAGGGGGGTGGTCAGCTCACCTCAGTGTGCAAGTGTACACAGGACAGGAGAAGAGAAAAATAACCCTGCAAAGAATATTCAGCACTGGCTGACAGGGAAACAAGGTGTGAAGCGGCCCGTCTTTGTCCTTAGCAGGCTTGTGTAGACGCAGCCGTCCTCACTTTTTAAAACACATGCATATGTGTAACTCCCAGACACAAGGAACAGAGGGGGCCTGACTCAGGTTTCATTCCTCATTCCTCTGTCAGGACTGGTTTGCGCTGTGGCTAGCAATAAATCTAAAAGCTTTCTTACAGCTCCAGGAACCTTAACAGGCATAACCCAGATTTGTACCAGGCTAGCTGAGAGATTTATGAAATTTTGAGAGCAAAAAGTAGGTTAGGTTCCTGGCCCTTGTCCACACCACCTCCCCAAAATTGATATACAGAATGAAGACTTTTTTTGAGAGCTGCTATTTCTGTTTTATCTGCATACATATCAGCAGTGCTAGCAGTGACGGGGAAGAAGCAGGGAAAGGACCAGGCAGGAATATAGTCACATTTTAGGCAGTCTACTTGCTGAAAGGTGGAGGTGAAGCTATACCCAAGGTGCACCTAGATAGAGCTGGCCACCGAAGGCAGGCTGGGGACATCAGGCTGGGGACATCAGGCTGGCCTTCCTGCCGCTCTGGCCGCTCCTCACTGGCCTGCATTCTGTACAACTGCCATGAAGCAGGAGCCAGCAAGGGCAAGCACTACAAGACCTGTTATGGTCACAGGGTGTCTCGGAGCACTTTCTCGGAGCCATCTGGTACCATTGGTACCATCTCCTGCTCATATCCAGAGGAGGATATCAGACGTCTCACAAGAGCCAGCCTGAACAAAAAGTGGGTCCTTGGAATTAATTCCATACACCAAAGTAGCATGATGCTCATTCATTTAATCAGATATATATTTAAACTTCCAGTCCAGCCAGCCCTCGCCTTTATTTTTGTGTTCACTGTTCACTTCGGGAAGCAAAGCCTGCTGTTTAAGCCAGTATTGTCATTTTGCAGGGAAGGAAGCAAAGGCAGGCAGCTTGGACGCAAGCGTGCGTAAGTCTCAGCAGTGTTGGCCTTGAAGCCCGTGGATATGGGGCCGCAGTGCTGGGAACAGTGTGCCGGCTCTGCGGCTGCCGGGAGTCCCAGAGCATGACGGCCGGTGCACCTCAGATGGGTCGGAGCCCTGCGTCTGCTGTTCGGGATCATTATGACCTGCACCCAGCAAACTCTCTGGACTCAGTGATGCCTGTGACATGGGAGTATAAGGCCCCTGCATACACACTTAACTGGTCCTCGCCAAGGTGGTGTGTGCCCAGCCTTGGAGCACAGTGGGCACTCGACTAGAAGATTGCTGCTGATTTTAGAGGACACGAGGCCGAGAGGGCAGAAGGCAGGGAACCATGATCTTCGCAGGGGCAGTGCATCTGTCTCTTCCCTCATCAGTTACAAGTACTTGGGAATGCTCAGAGAAGGCATCTCTGTGACTAATAAAGATCTGGTTGTAATAAAGGTCTGGAAAAGGAGGCCTGGGCTCCTGCCAGAGGAGGAGGTAAGAGCTACTTGGTGTCTACGCATATCCGGGCTCAAGGAAACCACAGCTGGGACAGTGTCAGCCCAAGTGTGACTGGCCTTCTGCTCTCTGGCCTCTTGCCGCAGCATGGACAGAGCTGGGAACCTTTTCCAAGTCTCTGTCACATACCCCTAGCAGTGACAGAAGGAAATTAGCTAGTGTTGGCAACGTTGGTGAGCCGCAGGTGAAAGGTGGAGCATCCCATCTCACCTGCCCTGTGTGGGGCTGGGAGGGCCTCCCCCCGCAAGAATGTGACTGTTGGCTGGGGGGACCCTAGGGAAAAGGCACCCACTCCTAGTTATCAGTGAGAACCACTCCCATGGAGGGGAACTTGGCCATATTTAACAAAGGTTCAAATGCAGGTGTCATTGACTGCTTCTTCACCAGCGAAGTGGACAGCCCGTATCAGGCAATAGTCTGGGCAGGGTGAGCGAAGGGGAGGAGAGACAGAAGCTCAGGGAAAGTGCCCATGAAGTTGTTTAGCCCCAGTGCAAAACTCCCGGGCTGGCTATGTGTGGATCGAATCCAAACAATGATAGGACAGATTTGGGGCACTTGACTACTGAGTAGACCACTGTCCAGCCACGACTGAACACAGGGTGGTGCAGGATGGCTGTAGACAGCATTGACCATGTGCAGAAGGTGGGTTGGATCTTGCAGCCCAGACCAAAATGGGCCTTTTGCCTGCTCACTTACATTATTCATTTTCTCAGTGGGACTTAAACAGGACCCAGGATCTCATAACATAGTATGCATATTACCCAGGACAGGACCCAAAATTAACTCAGCACATAGTAAACCAGGAGGATCTCAAATCCCATGGGAAAGAACAATCAATCAATAGACTCCCAATGTCAGATGACACAATGCATGATGTTGGAATTATCTGGCAAAGACCTGAAAATTGTCATTATAAAAATTCTCTAATGAGGAAGGACACTCTTGAAATTAAGATAAAGGCAAAAAGTGTCAGTAAAATACGGAAAATTAAAACAAAAAGAAGCAAATGGAAATTTTAGAGCTGATAGGTAAATCTACAACAAACGAAAATATCCTACAATTGAACAACAAAAACCTAAAAAACTCAATTAAAAAATAAGCAAAGCATTCAAATGGACATTTCTCTAGGATGCTGAAATCAACAATAGGGGCATGAAAAGATAGTCGGCATCACTAATCGTTGTGGAATACCAGGGCACGGTGCAATGAGACACCAATTCCTGCCCATTAGGATGGCTATTATCAAAAAGCCAGAGCACCAGGGCTGTCAGACATGGGTGCAGACAGGGAGCCCGCGCCCCCCGGCGGGCATGGGAGGCTGCGCGCAGCTGTGGAGAGCATCGCAGCGGCTCCTCGAAACACAGATCGCCGTATGACCCAACGACTCCAAAGCAGGTCTATGTGGACAGAGCTGAAAGTGGGACTTAGATATCTGCAGACCAAGATCTACCGTGTCCTTATTCACAACAGCCAAAGGCGGAGACGATCCGGTGCCCTTGACTGACGATGGAGAGACAAACGTGGTATACATGGCCAGCGAAACGCTCAGCCTTAGAAAGGGAGGCAATTTTGATATGTGCTGCATCACAGATGCATACTACGCTAAGTAAAATAAGCAAGACACAAAAGGACAAGTACTATGTGATTCTAGTCACTGGAGGTGCCTACAGCAGTCAAATTTATATAGTAGAGAGAGTCAAGTGGTGGCCGCCAGGGGCTGGTGAAGGGGAGGTGGGGAGTTATTTTTTAATGGGGATAGACTTTAAGTTCAGGAAGATGAAAAAGTTCTGAAGATGGAGGGTGGTGATGGTTTCACGGTAATATAAATGCATTTGATGCTACTGAACTGTACATTTAAAGTGGTTAAAACAGTAAATGTTATGTATTAATAAGTTTTACTACAATTATAAAAAGGTAACGGGATGGAAAAAACAAATACCTTGCAAACATTAACCAAAAGAAAGAAAGCTACAATGGCTATGTTAATATCAGACAAATTGGACTTCATGGCAAAGAAAATGTTTAAGACAGATGCAGAGGGGACATTATATAGTCATAAAAGGGCCAATACACCGAGAGGATACAGCAATTCTGTAGCTTATGCTCCTAAAAGCCAAGTGGCAAAATACAGGAACCAAAAGCTGACAGAAGTGAAAGGAGAGACAGAAAATCTACAATTACATTGGGAAACTTTAACACCCCTCTTTCAGTAACTGATAAGAATTGATAGAGAAAATCACAAGGATGTAGAGAATTGGGCATCATCGTCAACTAAGTGAAGCCAATTAGCATTGACAGAGCACGCTGCCTCTATGACAAGGTTCATATTCTTTCAAATACACTGTAACATTCACCAGCATAGACCACATCTTAGGTCATAAAATACACCTTAAAATGTAAAAAGATTAAAGTCATACAGAGTATGTAACAAAACTAGACTAGAAATCAATAACAGAACAATAATATATTAGTAATATCTCCCAACACTCAGAAATGAAACAATATTCTTATAAATAATCCATGAATCAAGAAGGAAGTCTCAAAGGAAATTAAAAAATATTTTGAACTGGCTGAAAATGAAGATAAAACATCAATTTTTGTAGGATGAAGCAAATGTAGTGCTTAGATGGATATTTTTACATGCTTATATTAGAAAAAGATATTCTCAAATCAAGAATCTAAGTTGCTATCTCAGTAAACTAAAAAATTAAAAGCAAAATAAGCTTAAAATAAGCAGAAGGAAGTAAATAATAAACACAACAGCAGAAGTCAATGAAATTAAGAACTGAAAAAAAATGAACAGATCCAAAAGTTGGTTCTTAGAAAAGATCAATAAAATTGATTTGTCTAGCAAGACTGACACATCAAAAAGAGAGAAGATATAACTTACTACTATCAAGAATGCAAGAGCAGATAGCACTACATACATTAAAAGGATAATAAGGAATACTGTGAATAGCTAGCCACATAAATTCTACAACTTGATAAAAAGGACCAATTCCTCAAAGCCTACAAACTACCACGATTCACTGGACTAAATAGATAATACAAATGGTTATCTATGAATTATGAAAAACATTGCATTTTTAGTTAAAAACATTATAATAATAAAAATATTTGAGTCCATAAGATTTTACTGAAAATGGCTACCAAACATTTAAGATAAAATCACACCAGGTCCAATCATTTCTTCTAGCAAATCAAAGAGGAAGGAACATGTCACATCTCATTTTATGAGGCTAGAAATTATCCTGCTACAAAAACCAAAGACAGTAAAGCAGGGAAATTACAGAACAGTGTCCCTCATGAGAAATGGACACAAATCCCTCAGTGGAGCATTAGCAGATGGGACCTAGCAACATGCACACAGGACAGAAACCCACAACCAAGCGGGGTTTCATTTTGGCAACTCAAGACTGGCTCAGTATTCTGACATCTGCAATATAGTCCACCATATACACAGTCCGAGGAAGGAAAAACACGTTACTTTATCAGTGTCAGAAAAAGCATTAGACAAAATTCAACATCCATACATAATAAAAACTTTAATAAAACGAGGGGTAGATGGGAACTTCCTAATCCGATAGCAGGACTCTACTAAACAGTTGTTTAACATGTTTAATGGTGAAAGATGAAAAGTTTTACCGCAGATGAGGAGCAAAGTGAGGCTCACTATTCCTGTCAAAGTTGTGCTGGGATGATACCACTATAATAAGTAGGAAAAAGAAACAGTAGGTATATAGATAGGAATAGAATAAATAGAATTCTTTATTTTCTCAGATAACATGATTGTGTAGAAAATACCAAGGAATGCACACACACGTGTACACACACACCTCCTGGAAGTAAAAAGTGGATTTAGCAAAGTTGCAATATTAAAGGTCACACAGAAATCAATTGTATTTCTATTTACCAGCATGTACAATTTGAAAATGAAACTTAAATAATTAATACTACCATGTACAACAGCCCCGACAAATGAAACATTCAGGTATAAACCTAACAGAACATATAGAGGATCGGAATGCTCACAACTGCCAAATGTTAGTGAAAAAATATCTTTGATTTCTTATTTAGACCGAAATAAATGGAGAGATACCATTTTCACAGATGGGATACTCAACAGTATGAAGATGCCAGTTTTCTCCAAATTGAGCTATAGATTAAATGCAACCTCAATCAAAATCCTGGCAGGATATTTTTATAGATATAGACAAGCTGATTATAAAACTTACATGGAAAGTAAAAGAAACTATAATAATTAAGATAATTTTGATAAAGAAAAATAAATTTATAGGAATCACATTACTTGATATAAGTTCTATATCTCACGCGCCGTGGCTGTGGACAGGGTCTGCAGCACAACGAGAAGAGACTGAGTCCACGTGAGACCGGGTTGCAGGCTCAGCCCTACCATTTACAAACTTACAACCTGGCACTGCGAGTCTCGGTGCCCCTTCCCCTGCATCAATCAAAAAAATGGGAAGACACTCCCTTCTGCAGAGGTTGGTGTGAAGATCAGATGGGCACTTACCTGAAGCAAGCTGTCAAGGGCCCGGCCTGTAGCGACCACCGGTTAGCAGCAGCCTCCTATCTCCGTGTGAGAGCGCGGTTATGAGATATTAGTCGATATTACGTTAATGTTACTTTATTTAATTATACTTGTGACTAAGAACACATATGTGATTACAATTTCTACAACTTATTTTAATCACTTCTTGTAGCACGCATTCAAGGGTGGTTGTTGGTGCCCGAGGTTGGAGTTGAGCCAAGAGTGAGCTGGGCCCTGCTCTCCTGGGCCCGGGCCCTCCAGCGAGTTTGCCAGTGTGTCCCCGCGGGCGCCCACGCGCTGGCCTGTGGTCCCCTGAGGACAGGGATCCTGGGAGGGCCAACGTGGCACCGTTGTGCTTGTAAATGTGTTTGAGAGACTTTGGATTAGGCAATGGATTCTTAGATTTGATACAAAAGTGTAAGTACAAAGAAAAAAGATACATTGGACTTCATCAAAGTTAAGAACTTTTGAGCATGAAAGGATATTATCAAGAAAGTGAAAAGGCAACCTACAGAAGGGGAGACAATATTTGTACATTATATGTCTGATAATATCCAGAATATATCAAGAACTACTACAACTTAATAACAAAAAGATAACTCAATTTAAAAATGGACAAAGGAGTCGAATAGACTCCAGAGAAGATATGCTAGTGGCAAGCGAGCGTATAAAAAAGTGTTTAGCACTGTTGGTCATTAAGTGAATACAAATCAAAACTACAATGAGATACCACTTCATACACACTAGTATGGTCTGATAAAAAGAACTTACGCTCTGGGAGGCCGAGGCGGGCAGATTGCTTGAGGTCAGGAGTTCGAAACCAGCCTGAGCAAGAGCGAGACCCTGTCTCTACTATAAATAGAAAGAAATTAATTGGCCAACTAATATATAGAAAAAATTAGCCGGGCATGGTGGCACATGCCTGTAGTCCCAGCTACTGGGGAGGCTGAGGCAGGAGGATCGCTTGAGCCCAGGAGTTTGAGGTTGCTGTGAGCTAGGCTGACGCCATGGCACTCACTCTAGCCTGGGCAACAAAGTGAGACTCTGTCTCAAAAAAAAAAAAAAAAAAAAAGAACATATGTTTACAAGGATGTGGAGAAATAGGAAAGCTCATACATTTCTGATGGGAATATGAAATGGTTTAATCTTGGTAGAAAACAGTTTGGCAGTTCCTCCAAAAGTTAAATATGTAGTTCCCATATCCTAACAATGCCACTGCTAGGTATATACCCAAGATAAATGAAAACATTTGCTCATAAAAAATTGCTCATGAATTTTTGTAGCAGCATTATTCATTATAGCCAGAAACTGGAAATAACCCAAATGTCCATCAACTGGTAAATGGTTAAATAAAATTTGGTATATCCATATAATAAAATGTCTTCAGCATTAAACAGAAATTAAATACTGACTCATGCTATGGCACAGGCGAGCCTTGAAAACGCGATGCCACGTGAAAGAAGCAGCCACAAAGACCACGTGCCATCCACTTCCGTGACTGTGAAACGTCCCATGCACAAGTCCACGGAGACGGAGGTACAGTAGTGTTTTCCCAGGGCTGGGAGTGTGTGGGGGAGCAGGGGACATGGGAAGCGACTGCCGATGCAGAGTTTCTCTGGGGGGTGATGAAAATGCTCTAAAACAGATTGTGGTCGTGGCTGCACAAATCTGTGTGTGCACTGGAAACTATTGACTCTTACACCTTAAGTGAATTTATTGTACTTGAGTCATATCTCATTGAAGCTGCTAAAACCAGAAACACACACAAAGAATGAAGGGCTCAGGAGTGCATGGGCAGGCCCTAGAGATCGGCTTTCCAGGAAATGTCCTCCTATGCCAGTTTTTATGTCCTTTAAGACCATTCTCTGCTTTCTCACCGTCTCAACAAGCGCATATCTGAGAACCCGCAGGGCGCCTTTCCCTGAAGCACTGGCAGCCGTCGGCTTGTCCTGTCAGGGCGCACCTGCAAAGCCTGAGATCTGCCCTTGTCATCTGGGAGCTCTGGGCACCCCAGAGGCAGCCCTGAGCCAGTGCCCTGCCCCTGGAGCCCTCTTACTCTCTCCCACCTGGCACACCCCTGCCACACTCATCTTGGTCACTATTTAGTTTTTACTCTTTTATTTCACAGCAAAGATGTTTATTAAATTTTAACAAATCCCCAGGTCACAAAATCTAGAACTCCACTGATGAAGTTATAAATTTAAGCACACAGACTGCCGGAAGAGACAGGGTGTTTTTTCCCATAATGAAACATGTTTGATATTGGAAGAGACACATTAATTTTGTGGTTTAACTAGTATCTTTTTCAGTCAATTTTGCAAAGGAAAATGAGTGAGGTTATGGTACTTGAGAATTCTAACTTTCCTAGATTCTGGTTTGGTTTATTTTAATTGGGCGGCTTTGCCATTGCATCATTGTGTCCCTTTCTGTTTTTATTTTATATACAGTATTATTTACAGTGCAGGCACACGCTTGCTAAAGAGACACTTTTAAAGCAGTTTTCAGCTCTCTTAGGAGCAATTAGAGAATAACTTTGGGGCAATGATCTCATTTAGCTATTCAGTTATAATCCTTTTCTGTTTAAGCATTCTACAGAATGGCTTTTGAATATTTCTGAAGTATTATTTTATTTAAAAATATTCTGGCTATGAAACAATTGAGAATGTCATCACCTATATATGCGGTGTGTTGCTTTCCCTTGCGTAGTCCCCTTCGATCCTCCTGCCCGAGGCCACCCTGGGCAGTGGCAGGGTGTGGGCCCTCCCTCCCTCCCTGCCTCCGCTGCCCTCAGCCTGGCTGGCCACTCAGCCCCACGGCCTCTGGCCCCTCCTGTCTGAGCTACTCAGCCTGTCTTTTGATGTCTTCCACCTTTTCCCAGTGGGCATGTGGGGGTCAGCGGGCATGAAGGAGCCCCGCCGGGGCGTGGCAGGAACGGCAGCCTCTGCAGGGGGCAGCCGTGGCACGGTGGGCTGAGCAGGCAGCCACCTCTGCTTCCGGCAGTTCCTCCCTGGGCCTGTGGGATAACCCCGTCTCAGACACTAGGAGGAAATCGCCCTGAAGTCACCAATAGTTCCTTCCCAGCCCAGAGCCCTGGCAGCAATTTCTCCACTGCCCCTCTGGGGATGGGAAGGACACCCCGACGTGGATGCAAACTAAGTTCAAGACACTGACCTTTCCAGCTACGTGGGCCTCGTCAGTGTCCTCATCTTCCTCTTTAAGGCCCATTTCTGAAAAGTCACATCGCCTACAGGGAGGTGGGAGCCTCAAGCCTGCTGGTCCCGGTGTCTTTGGCCCAAGCAGTCCTGGGTCTCTCATTCTGGGCCCTTGCTCAGCTGTGATAGGCCTGAGCAGCAGGAGTGTGGGACACTCAGGGTGTAGCACACAAGCCCTTCTGGTGGCCGGGTGCCCTTCTCTGTGTATCACTGCCCTGAACTTTGCGAAGGACAACCTGCACTCAGTTTCCAGGTGGTCCTGGGGAGTCCCTGGCCATCTTCTGCCAGTGACGTGCACTCGTGGGAGCAGGTGGTCATAAGAAGGGTGTGGCAGGGCACTGCCTCCGTCACGCCACGGGGACAGCTCCGAGGTGGGGTCAGGCCCTGGCACGGTCCGGCAGGGGTTGCTCCAGGACTCTAGGACTGCTCAAAATGATTCTTATTCTCCTAAACCAGGGTGCTGCTTTGCAGTTTCTCCTGCGAGGTGCTTATTTTCTCTTAACAAATAATCCATTTATGACATTGAACTGGAAGTCAAAAGGGAAGGAAAAAAAGAAGCAGTGTCTCATGAAAGCCATAACAAAGATCGTTGTCAAGAGAGCTGTGGTCAGTGATTTTCCATTTTCTATGGAGAATGACAGGCCCTGTGGAGAATCAGAAAGAGGCTGGGGTGTGGGGGAGCCGGGTCTGGTCCCAGCCCTGCCTGGACTTGCGTGTGGCTCAGGGTCACCCTTGCCCCACTGCGGTGTGGCAGCTGGAATGGAGGGTCACAGGTCTTACCCGACCCCAAACTCCACCTTCCGAGTCACAGGGTGGGAGGACATGGGTCAGGCTGCACACAGGGAACATGGCTGGAGATGCCAGTCACCGAGCCTTTACAGCCAGGCCTCCTGAGCTGCACACGGCCCTGCCTCCCTGCCGCATTCCCTACAGGAGATGCGCCCAGCTAGCCTCGAACGTGCAGGTGGGGAGCAGGCGTGGAGCGGGCAGGGGTGAAGGGCGGTGGTCGCAGAGAGAAGTTCATGTCCGCAGAGGAGAAGGGAGGAGCATGGAGGTCGCAGAGTGTGTATGTGCTGAGCGTTCAAGGTGAAGGTCTCTGCTGTGGAAGAGAAAGCCCTACGGGCGGGGGCAGGGATAGGGACACAGGCCTGTGGCTTCTTGCACCCACCTCTCGGCCCAGTATCCTGTGAGACCTTTAACTCCAAACTGTCCTGTGAGCAACAGGGACCTGTGGATGATTTTGGGTGGAGAGGAAGGAGAATGGGATGATTGTTTGTCACATTGGGGTAAACCAAGGCATATCATCCTCACCTTTTAACACCTTTAGAGAGTTTAAGCGATTGCCCCAAAGTCATGCAGCTTCTTAGTGGCAAAGAAAATCCTGAAGCCCTAGTGGTCGACTGCTGGCGCTAAGCAGCTGTGCGTGCACTAACCAGGCCGACTCTGGCTGTAGGAAGAATTTGCTGCCTGCAGATGGGTTTGCAATGCAAGCCTCAGAGTGGCCCGTCCCTGCGGAACGCCACTTCCCAGGTCTGCGTGCCAGCCAGTTCAGCAGTGTTTGCTGCTGTACGCTCTGGGCCAGGTCCTTGTGGTGCTGGGGACAAACCCGTGAGAGAAATGGCTCCAGCACTCTGAAGATACAAGGAAACAGTCATTCATTCATCTTCTCAACAAGTGCTTGGACGCTCTTCCCACGAGTCAGACCCCAGTGAGATGTGGGGAACAGAGTGGCGCGGAAGGCAGTCAGGGTCCTCCACAAACGCATCCTGCCCATCTGGGTGAGTCCCACAGAGCGAGGACAGGCGCTCTGGGCCCACCGCGAGGGCGCCGCATCCCAGCAAGGGCACCAGTGCGGTGGGAGCTGGAATGGAGTTGGGGACAAGGGTCTCTGAGGACACCACGCCAGGTGAGGGCTGGGTGGCTGCTTCAGGGCGAGTGAGAATATGACCCACTGGAGGAATACAAGCTGTGCTTCTGAAGCCAGGGCAGACTCGGCGCTCCTGGTGTGGACACGGGTGCTGTGCAGAGAGGGACCCTCACTCTCTGGGCGGCAGGACCACGGCCTAGAAGGCAGGGCTTTCTTTGGCAGGAAGGTTGACTGGTGGCCACTCTCCGTTTAAGCAGGATAAACCTGTAATTCATAATCCGAACTAGGACACTTTTATGCATGAGAAGTGCTGTTAATAATTCCACTCAATCAGCTGTCATGGGTGAAGGAGCGTTCCTGGCTGCCTCCTTAGAAGGCGCCCCAGGCTGGCAGTGAGATGATGGGCTGCCTTGGTCCCCGAGGTGGAGCTTCAGTGGGCATTTGGGCCAGGAGGCGTGCTGGGCAGGACGGGGCAGGCTTCTTACTCCTCGGGGCCGTGGATTGGGTTCTAGCCCCCACTCCTCCGTGCCTGGGGCTGCTGTCATTTCGCTCTGCCAGCTCTGGTGGGATCCCTACTGCCTGCAGGGGGAGGTGGTGAGGGCGGAGCAGACATTCGGGGCAGCGATGGTGGCTTCCCTTCTCAGCCTGCTTTAGGGCTCCTGCGTGCCCTCAGCAGTATCTAGCGGACTGAGCCTCGTCTTTGGAAGGGGCGAGCGCGTGTGGGTAGCCCCTCGCTTAGCCACTTGTTCCTAGCGCTCTGTGAACATTTGAGTTCCTCCTGACCAGACCCCGAGGGGTCCTCAGAGGAGAGCATCCAGGCCTTTGTCCTCGGCTCACGGGAGAGGGGCGGGGCCTCTGCCGGCAGGTGGCACAGCTCCACCAGCCAGGGCCTCTCGAGGTGCGCGGGTATGCGGGCTCGTGGGACATCCGGGTAGGGTGTGCTGCTGCCCGAAGGCTGAAGAGGGACCGGCTAGCGTGGCCTCCTGCAGCGTCCTGGGAAAACACCTCCCACTCGCAGCCTCTTGAAGGTCGAGTTGTGCCTCGTTCCCGCCTGGAGTCTGCCCCAGCCTCGCCTCTGTGTGCTCCTGTGCAGGGATGAAAGCGTCGAGTGCCTCCCAAGGCACCTCGGTGAAAAGGGACAAGGGTGTGAGAAGAATGAAGACAAAGTCAGCCCAGCCATTTTTCAAAGCCAAGACCAGGTCCTTTTGTCTGCATTAGTCTAGCTCACGGCGTGGACAGAGCAGATGTTCACTAAGTTGTTGAATAAAATGAGAAGATGAGGGGTGAGAATTCAGACCTCCCAACTCCCACCCCTGGCTGCTCTCCCCACTGGAAGACTGCAGTGCACGCAGCCGCACCTTGGTGCCAAGGGGGACAATCTGCCTTCAATCCCGGGGAGGCCTGCAGGTCCCAGGGCATAGGCCAGGTCCCAAGGCTCCTTGTCTTGCATCTGCTGACTTTTTCCATCTTTATCTGCTTTCCTGGATCATGCATGGCAAATTCAAGGCTGAGAGGCAAGTGCACCTGGACTGCCTCACCCCTGCGCTCATGGAACACGTGCTGTTCTTTTCTGTTAAGCACAGATGAAGCACAGAATCCTTCTTAACACTGTGATTCAGGCAGCAGCTCCAAGTCAATTACATATGAGGTGGGTTGTTTGACATCCTCATCCAAGAGCCTCCCAGCCACATCCTTTATCGGCCCCACCCCGATCCCGTCACCCCTCCGCAGGCCCAGGGACTCCTTGAGATGGTATTGTCTGCGCTGGCGCTTGGCAGGGTTCTGGGGAGGCCCTGAAGGAGGTGGGTTCCACGGGCCACAACACCGCTGCCTGCCGGGGAGAAGAGGACCCGGGCCTGGCACAGCTCTGCTTCAGCTGCAGGGCTTTCCCCCCGGCCCTCAAAAGCTCTCCTCGCTATTAAAACTACAAATCTGGGATAACATTAAGAATGTTAATGTGCTGTAAAACTTTCTACGTGTGAGACTCTCACCTGAAAAGAAGAGGAGAGGAGGCTGTAATGGCTGGCTTTTCATCTTCCCGATGGGTTTTATTATAGCAGTAACAAGAGCAATTCCACTTAAAAGACTCTTGTCAGGTAATGGTTACTGTAGATTATAACTTGGCATGAGAAACAATCTCTGCCCTGTACAAATTTGGAATGGCCAGGAAAAAAATGAGCCTCGAGAAATGCCGCTCACTGGAGTTACACCCAGGACAGTTCATGAGAGCGCTGGGGTTGAGGAGAAGGGCCCTGGGGTGGTCACTAAGAAGGCAAATCCCATCAAGGCACAAAATGGGTCTTTACAAGGAGTCCGGTATAATTTTTATCCTTCAAAAATTGCACCCAAGACTGGGCACAGCATCTGCCAGACCTATTATAAAAACAAAATTGTCACTGGCAATTTTAAGTAGCCAGGACAGCAGTTTATCTTGGAAGTGGGAAGAGGGTTTTTGCCGCGGGTGGACAGTTCTGGCACCCGGACCACATGGTCCTGTGCAGGGTCTCAGCGGGAGAGACAGTCCAGGGTTTGTCACCGTCCTGGACTTCCCGTGCTGTGGCTGACACATGGCAGCTGTGTTCTCTGTGACGTGCCAGCAAAGTCAAGTGGCAGCAGCCTGCAGCTGGTCTCACCACCCCCTGCCTGGTTTCTAGGGGTCGGGGACTGATTTTATTCTGTGTTTACACTGAGCTGTGAGCACAGCCAAAGGCACGTTGTGCGGCAGCTTTGCGTGCAAGAGCCACTAATGAGAGGCATGCAGATAACCTGCTGGGAGTCTCTGGGGCCAAGGTCATTGCCCTGGCGTCTGACTTCCCTTTCTCAGCTGCCTGTGGGAGGCTGACTCCATACCCTGCCAGCTGCTCGGCTACCGTGCTTGGAGACTGGCACTAGTGCACACCTGGGACAGCATCTGGCCTTGAGGGATACAACACTCCAGCTGTAAACGGTGTCCTTTGAGTGGTTTCTATACCTCCTTTGGTTTAAGTGACAGACAGAAACTTCTGGATACCATTCAGAGGGCAGTCCGATCACAGAATCATTCAACATTATAAAAACATTGATCCAGGCCGGGCGCGGTGGCTCAAGCCTGTAATCCTAGCTCTCTGGGAGGCCAAGGTGGGCGGATCGTTTGAGCTCAGGAGTTTGAGACCAGCCTGAGCAAGAGCTTGACCCTGTCTTTTCTAAAAACAGAAAGAAATTAGCTAGACAACTAAAAATATATAGAAAAATTAGCCAGGCATGGTGGCACACGCCTGTAGTCCTAGCTACTTGGGAGGCTGAGGCAGGAGGATTGCCTGAGTCCAGGAGTTCGAGGTTGCTGTGAGCTAGGCTGATGTCACAGCGCTCTAGCCAGGGCAACATTGTAAGACTCTGTCTCAAAAAAAAAAAAAAAAAAAAAAAGAAGACATTAACCCATATAGTGAAAACCAGGCCAAATTTACCATGATCAACCCAACCTGGAGAGCTCATGCACCTCTGAACACTAGAGAAGGAAGGAAATATTAATATACTCTGGCACAGTGTGGCTCTACAGGTAGCCAGAGCTCTCCCATGACGCTTTGTTGTCCTTTTTTTAAATTTTTAAGTGTTCAACATAGGGATATGTGTAACTAAACTATTACACATATATTTCATGATCATGATCAGGTTACTAAAAATAGCATTTTCTAGTAGCCTATGATAATATCTGACTTTAGGATGCAAGTTTAAAAGATAGCACTCAACATCATGTATACAACATTTTCAAATTTTAAAAAATGAGTGAAAGAAACCACACATAAAAAAACTCTGGGAGAAAGTAGATGGACTATTGTCAGGGTTGACTTTTTGAAGGAAGCTATGCTGGTGCTTTGGCGCCTTGCTTGGAAGAATCGCACGCAGGGCCCATGGGACGGACAGGCGACAAACACGGAGCACTGGCACACCAGCAGCTTCACTGCAGGCTTGTTGGCGTGGACAGAAAGTGCCCGGCCAGGAAAAGTCCCCAGAGTCCTCAAGTTCCTGCTGTGGTGGGTTTGGTCCTAAATGCTCACTGGCCTCCTCATGTTTGCCCCCTTTCCCTTCCTGTGGTTAGCCCTGCCAGCCTGCACCTGTCCCTAACACATTTAATTTTATTTATTTTATATATTTTTTGTTTCAACATATTATGGGGTATAAGTATTTAGGTTACATATATTGCGTTCACCCCACCAGAGTCAGAGTTTCAAGCATGTCCATTCCCCAGATAGTGCACCCCGCACCCATTAGGTGTGAACATACCCATCCCTCCTCCCCCCTCCCACCTGCCTGACACCCGATGAATGTTACCACGACATGTGCACGTAAGTGTTGATCAGTTAATACCAATTTGATAGTGAGTACATGTGGTGCTTGATTTTCTATTCTGGGGATACTTCACTTAGTAGAATGGGCTCCAGCTCCATCCAAGATAATGCAAGACGTGCTGTATCACCATTGTTTTTTATAGCTGAATATTACTCCATGGTATATATATACCACATTTTTGGATTTTATTAATCCACTCATGTATTGATGGGCACTTGGGTTGTTTCCACATCTTTGCAATTGTGAATTGTGCTGCTATAAACATTCAAGTGCCGATATATTTTTTATAGAATTCCTTTGGTTCCTTTGGGTAGATTCCCAGTAATGGGATTGCTGGATCAAATGGGAGTTCTACTTGTAGCTATTTGAGATATCTCCATATTGCTTTCCACAGAGGTTGAACTAGTTTGCAGTCCCACCAGCAGTGTAGGAGTGTTCCTCTCTTTCCGCATCCACGCCAGCATTTATTGTTTTGGGACTTTTTGACAAATGCCATTCTCACTGTAGTTAAGTGATATCTCATTGTGGTTTTGATTTATATATGAAAAATGCTCAACATCTCTAATCATCAGGGAAATCCTAACACTATTTTTTAAATAAACTTTTAAAAAAATTATAGAATAGTTTTAGATTTACAGAAGATCTGCAAAGACAGTATGTACCCCATGCCCAGCTTCCCCAGTTGTTAACATCTTACAGTATTGTGGTATATTTCTCACAACTGACAAATGCCTATAGCTCTTTAAACAGAAAAGATGATTCATTCTTGTAGCAGTGTAATCCATTTTACTTCCACATGAAACCCACAAGTCTGACCATGCTACTCTTGTCTACGGCAAGTGTCCCATTTCAACATGGCCATGCATGCAACAGACACACAGAGGCTGTATCTTGGTGGCCAAAGTCCCCTTCTGAAACACAGAGATTATCCTGTGTGCTGGGACTGAGGAGGTAAGTGTGGCCCTTGCAGAGAAGTTTCCCAGATTCATAGGGTTGGAAGTGGGTAGACCACAGATCAGATCTTCCTTCCCATGTTTTGAAGGGTTGCTTCCAGTGGCCCTGGAGGACACAGAGGCTGAGAACGTGGCCACAGCCAGACTGCCTGGCTGGCCTCATTTGGTGTAGCCGGTGCTCAGATGTCATGAGAGTGGCTGCTCCTGCTTCGTCTGCTTTGCTGGGAGGCGGGATGTTCAGTCCTGGCTCAGCGGAAGAGGCAGCAGCGGGCCGTGCAGAAATGCCAAGGGGCTAGATGTGGGCGCCTCGAGTCAGAGCAGGACACGTCGAGGCCGAGGTTTGTGGCCTAAGGACATTCACGTTGGGCCAGACAGTTATCTCGTGAGGCTGAGGGGTAAAAACATTTGCCATTTTTGCCATAGTGCACTCATCAAAATGCTTGAGTAGATACCGTGTTTCCCAAAAAATGAAACAGGGTCTTAAATTTATTTTTCCTCAAGAAGACGCCCGAGGGCTTATTTTCAGGAATGTGTTATATTTTTTAAGTACGGTGCAACAATCTACATTTATTCAATATAGTTAAGTCATTGTCTTCTGGAACATCATCATAACTCTCCAAACCCCGAATTCCATCCTGAATTTTTTGCGACTCTATTTCCTTTAGAACCATTGGCTCCAATCTCTCATGTCGAGCAATAGAGCTCTCATGGGGCAGATGAGAAGGGCTGCTCGTCTTCTTTCCCGCTCCGTGATGAAATGCATGGGTTGTGCAGACACGCTGCGTAGCCACTCCCATCACTAGGTCTTATTTTCGGGGTAGGGATTCTATTGTGCAAATGCTTAGAAATCCTGCTAGGGCTTATTTTACAGGTAGGTCTTATTTTTGGGGAAACATGGTATTACATGCCTAGCATTATCCCCAAGAATGGCATTTAAAGCCAAATCAGCTGTGGCCTTTCCTCTTACATTGAATTGCTTAGAAGAAGTCCACAGTGAATCGAATTTAGCAAAGGCCCACTTTCCTGGTGGAGATGAATCGTAAAGGTGCCCCTCAGATGCGCTTGGTACCTGTCCCACAGGCTTGTCTCAGATAAAGACTGAGGTGCCCAAGGGCCCACATCACACAGGAGATGATCTGGGAGGCAAAGGTGGGCAATGATTCTTCAGATAATGTCACCTTTCCCACAAAGTGTGACAACCAGGGCCAGGAAGCCAATGTGACAAAACTATGCCTTGTCTGTGCATTAATCTGACTCCAGACACTAAATGTGGCTTGTTTCAGCCCTGCTTCCTGGACTGGTCATGGAAGTCTAACAGACCCGAAGGGGGGAATGAAGTTCAGACTCGTACCAATAGTCCACCTTCCAGCGGACTGGGCACCGAGCGTGACTGTGCAGAGGGAGCCGTGACCCAGCACCCGCCAGCAAGTCCTGCCTGGGAGCCCTCGCGTGGCCAGGCCTGCTCGACCCCAGGGAAGAGAAATGGGCAGGACTTGTGTGTTTAAGGAGAGTTTGGGGAGGAGTTTAGAAAAGAGAGTGAAATCACAGGAAACTACAGTGATCTTACTTGATAAAAACACCAACATACTTTGCTTAGAGGTGTTAGAAGTCAGGAACGGTTGATGGCTAGAGGAGAGTAAAGTGTAACGTCCTCGTCATGGTAACGATGGTAAGCCTGTGTCAGCAGAACACATGCCCCGAGCCCTGAGAAGAGCCAGGCTATGTGTTGGTGCTTTCCATGTGCACATTGTCATCACGGACAATTCTGTGATGCAAGAATAATAACCTGGGTCTCCTGGAGGGGGCAGGTTAAACACACAGAGAAAAGGTGATTTGACCAAGGGGAAGCTGTTTACCTTACTTCCAAGCCCCAGCTGCTGAACACTGTGCTCATCCATGCTTCTGTCTGTCCATCCAATCATCCACCCATTTACTCATCCACCCATCCATCCGTCCATCCATCTATCCATCCATCTATCCCCCCACCCATCCCCCCACCCACCCATCCCTCCACCCACCCATCCACTCATCCCCCACCCATTCCCCCCACCCATCCATCCATTAACCCATTCACCTATCCACCCATCCATCCACCCATCCATCTATCCATCCATCTATCTATCCCCCCACTCATCCATCCACCCATCCATCCATTCATCCCCCCACCTATCCCCCCACCCATCAATCCATTAACCCATTCACCCATCCACCCATCCATCCACCCATCCATCTATCCATCTATCTATCCCCCTACCNCACACATCCATCCATCCACCCATTCACCCATCCACCCATCCATCCGTCCACCCATTCACCCATCCACTCATCCATCCAATCATCCACCCATTCACCCATCCATCCATCGATCCTCCCACCCATCCCCCCACCCACCCATCCATCCTTGTGGGAGGCTGGTGGCACCAGCTGATAAGTGAGCACTGGGTGTCTCAGAGTCACCTCTGGGAGCCTCCTGCGGGGCTGGCTGATGAAGTGGAGCCCAGAGAATTATGCTGTGGGCAGAGTTTAAATGAGAAAGAACATATTTCTGGATATTAATTGTGAAAACTTGGAACTGGTAATAGGAGATGGATAAATATTCCTTCATTTTTTTTCTCTCAGAATGATTCAAAAACTAGATTTTTATCTTACTCAGTTAAATAATATTTTTCTTCAACCACAAAGAAGAAAATGGGTGAGAGGAAGATTGCTGTTCCATCTTCATCTGAGAGTGACCCTGTCAGAACGTCTCTGTGTACGGATGCTGAGAGGGGCTGTTTTTGGTGCTCCCTTCCTTATTTTTGGTAAAGGAGAAAGATGGTTCTGAGCCTCTTTCACAGTGTAATCTAATGACCCAAATAGGTTTTCTGAATCATAAAATGCTGTCACTTTTCAAGTGGCCACATCAGACTGAAGTTTCATTTCAGAAGACCCTTGTGTGTGTGTGCAGCCTGCAGCCGGGGCGCCCAGTGACAGTGCTGGCAACCCTTAGCTGTGGTGGCAGCAGTGTCACCGCTGCGGGAGAGAGAAAGGGGACATCTTCAGACTTGCCCTTAAACACACTGCCACGTCCCCAGTCTGTGAGAGGACACTGGGCTGATTATATTCATGGAGTCCTAAGAGTCACGAAACCTTGGCAAGTAGGTGGCTGTGTACAGAGTGGCCCAAACGAAATATTCTCACTTTGCAACTCAGTCCTCACTGGCGACAGAGCTCAGGGCATGCCAAACCTTTGCATTATTTATGGTGGACGCTGCTGCTCTTATAAAAGTGTGAGCAATATTAGAAGACATCTGAGTGGAAAACTGATTTTTCTTTGGTGGCCTTGTTACATAGCATTCTTCATGTTGGTTATCTGAGACACGTCAAGCTGCTAGCGAAGACCATTTTTCTATGTTGAAAAGACTCTGTCACAGAGCAAGATGATAATCTTATTAAACATCCCGAAGCTGGCTTCATTAAACAGGGGGCAAGCATTTCGAGTTATTGCAGCAGCACTCCCTGCTGGTGGCTGAGTCCCCACAGAGAATCGTACCCGCCACCAGGCAGCCAGGGGACAAGCGTGGAGATCCAGGAGAACAGGTGGGCAGTGAGCTGGAAGGGACGAAGTGCAGGATAGGAAGATGCAGGGATTTCTACCCTGGTAAGAACTGGATATTGCATCTTGCTCTTGGGTTGGGAAAATCTAGGCTGTTCTGCAGTCCACAAGGGAAGTCTCCAGGTGAGTTTGCTGATTCACCTCATTGTGAGGACCAAGTGATTCTGCTGTGACTCGGAGAGCTGAAGAAGGGCTCTACTGTCATCAGGAAGGGTCGTTGGGATCACTCCTGGGAAGGGTGGGTATTCCGTCAGGTGGAGGGAGGGCGAGCCTAGAGAATTGGGCAGGTGTTCAGGACAGACCCTGGAGAGAGCGAGAGGTTGGTGGGGCCAGCCCCAAGGGGCGCTGCCTGGGGGCACATGGCTGAGCCATTTCTCTCGCTGGTACTTCCTGCCCTGCCCCAGGGCGCCCTAACCAGTGCACACATGTGCTGTACTCCAGGACGAGCCGAACACGGGTCTGAGCTCCAGACGGGACCTGCACCGCTGCCGTGGGCAGCCGCCCGGCCTGCCCCACTGGCTGCCACCACCCTGTCTGTGCACGGCAGCCAGCTTCCCAGCACCTGGTGCAGGGTCTCCCACAGAGTAAGTGCTCCTCAGTCATGGGTTATTAAACAAGGAAATACCAAATGTTAGAGGCTCAGTGACTCCATGTTTTAGCCTATGGTCCCTAAGCTTCCAGCATGGCCCTGTTCATGCTTGCTGTCTAGCACATAGTCGCACATACATGTGCATGGATGAATACATGTGTACCTTCATGGAACCTAAACTATTTCCAATGCACGTGACACTTCCCAAAGGGAAGGACTGACGACATATTCTTATACTAATATCTGGCCCATTACTCAGCATAGTGCCCTGAATATAAGAAATGAGCAAATATCAGTGGGATGGAGAGAAGGAGTCTGACAAATACTTGATAAATCCACATCTGTGCCTTTAACCTGGCCGTGATTGAGAGTCCGGCCTTCAGGGCCGGGGCATGAAATGAGAGCCGGAGCCTGGCGTTGAGGGAGGCTGTAGCAGGGCTGCTGAAGCACAGACGTTCAAAACACAAAGAAATTGAAATTTATCCTTCTTCACCGCAAACTGGCATTATAACTTTACCTCAAAGATATCTAGATTGGTATCAAATACACTATATAGACACACACTGCAGACACATCATATATTGCTATATAGTGTGTACAACGGACTATCCAACATATATGCAATGCACCGCGTGTGTGTGTGTGTGTGTGTGTGTGGCAGGGGCACTCTTCACCTGCATTTTTACCTACTGCCCTTTCCAGGCGAGACACATGGGCCCTGGGCCCTCTGGCGGCCGCTTGGTGCGTGCTGCGGGGCGCACTGCGGTCCCGCGCCGGCGCCCTTCGCGGCCACGTGGCGCACGGCCGCCGAGCCCGGCCAGAGCGATCCTCTGGCAGCTGGCGTCTGGGATCCCGTGTCCCGCTTCCCAGCGCCGCAACCTTCCTCCCTGGCTTCGCTTGGCGTCTCTGTGCCTTCCTCCGCGTGAGGGCCCGAACTCCGCACGCGGCTCTTTCTTCGTAAAGGCGGGGATCGCTGTGCAAACTCCAGTCCCTGCTGAGCGGCTCCGCACGCCCGGCCCGTGCGCCCTCTGCGCCTTCGTCCCGGAGACGCAGCAAGGCGCTTTGGCGACTCTGCTCCCGCACAGGGCGGCCTCGCGGAGAGTTCCGGCCAGCTTGCTCTGAAGCACGGCCGGACACCACGCGGAAGCGCCTGGCTTGGGGAGGCCGCGTGGCCTGTCCGGGGGTGTGTGGGCACCGGGTGGACACGGAGCTGGCCACTGTGCCTGGCAAGCATGGCTGCTTTGGAAATCAAGTATAATGGACTTGATCTTCAGGTGCTGCCTCCCACGTGGCTGGTCTCATACTAAGTTCTTGATGCAATATAAGAGCAGGAAAAAGGCACCCAAAATCAAGGAGCTAGGGGTGTGTGTGTGTGCATATGTGTGGGTGTATGTGTATGTATGTGCAGGTGTGGGGGTGTGGGCACAGGTATTTGTATACAAGTGTGTATGTGTGTGTATGTATGTGTGTCTGTAAATGAGTGGATGTATGTTTGTATGTGTGCGAGTGTGTGTGTGTGGGCACAGGCATTTGTGTACAAGCATGTGTATGTATGTGTGTATGTATGTGGGCACAGGCATTTGCGTACAAGCATGTGTATGTATGTGTGTGCATGTATGTGGGCACAGGCATTTGTGTACAAGCATGTGCATGTATATGTGTGTATTGTGTGTGTGTGGGCACAGGTATTTGTGTACAAGCGTGTGCAAGTGTCTGTGTGTCTGTGTGTATGTGAGCACAGGGATTTGTGTACAAGTGTGTGTATGTGTGTGTGCATGTGTGTGTGCATGTGAGCACAGGCATTTGTGTACAAGCATGTGCATGTATGTGTGTATGTGTGGGGGGGCACAGGCATTTGTGTACAAGCGTGTGCATATGTGTGTGTATGTGTGTGTGTGGGCACAGGCATTTGTGTACAAGCGTGTGTATGCAAACCCCAAAGAGCAAAGGTGTGTATCCTCCCTCCAGGAAGCAGAGTGATTGCCCAACATCTGGCAACATCTGTCTGACAGCTCTGCAGAGGCTGTGACCAGCAGTGTTCACTTTCCTGTTCCAGCTTTAACTCTTCTCAGAGTTTAATTTATTCTCTTATAAAATCTTTATTCTTTTGGTTTAGAGCTCATTTTTAATACTTAGTCCATACTCGTTGTGTTTTGTTGTTTTTCATATTACTCTGCATATTTTAGACCATTATCCTCATTTCACTTGCAGTGTTTTCAGCCCTGGTCCAAAGGCGCCTGCCCGTCCCCTCGGCCGGCCTCCGCGGTCTTGCTCTTGCGCCTCCCTGTCCTCTCCCACTTTCTTTCTTCCCTTCCTTCCCTGGGCAAGGCCTCAGCTCTGAGCTAGCTCTCCTCTCTGAGAGCCCTCGTCCGCTGTCTGTACACTGATTGTCCCCGTGCCCTTGGTGTGCCGTTGCGTCTCTGCTGTCCCTGAGATCCTATTCCCCGTTTGCCCTCTGTGTGGCTTCAGGGGCCATGGTCTCTCTGGGGTTTTCACTTGTCTTTTCTTGGTCCCCTCCACAAGTTCCGCTGTCCCGCTCCCAGCCCTGCCTTGTGGCAAGTGCTCTTTTCCCCAAATGGTTGTCTCTCCTATCCCACCACTTCCAACACTCCCCAGAGGAAGACTCCATCCGGATGCTCTCTCCAGCCCAGAGCTTTTCCTGAGCTTCAGACCTAGTGACCAACTGAGTGCAGTGGGGTCCCTTATCTGAGAGCCCGACGCCCACAGCTGCTGTGTCTGCAGGACTTCGTACCACGGGGGATCCCTCTATACCCTCGTGACTGGACCTAAAACACCCACCAGGAGCCTTGCCTTTCGCAGCCTGAGCGCTCCAGCTCTAGGTCTTGTGATGCCCTGCTGAGCCTCCTGTAACCGGCCCCTCCGTTGAACACATTTCAGTGACCCCCATAGAACCCTCTCCTTTAGCTAACTGCCTGACCTTTTGAGTTGTTTCCCAGAAATGACAGATTTTCTGCAAGACAAAGGTGCTGAGTTTCTGAAGGCCTCGGGGCAGACTTCCTGAAGACTCGCCATGCCCTAGACCTGCCCCAGTGCACAGCCCCTTGTTGGTTACGCCAGGACCTGCCCTAAGACATGTGGCTTCTCTTTTAAAAGACCACACTCTCCCTTAGTCGGAGAGACAGATTTGAGGTGGCTCCTCCTATTCTCCCAACAAGATGTCTGTCATATTAAAAATTCCTTTCTTCCTTGGCAATCTTTGTCATCTCAATAACTGGATATTTCTGAGATGAGTAACTGGATCTAGACCAACCCCCCTTTGTGGTTTTGACAACAGTCCCCGCCCTGCATTTCCCAGCTGGAGTGGAGAAGTCTGTGGCTTGCCCAGTTTGGAAAATCCCAGGCCTATGTCAGCCCAGCAGTTGGAGGGCGGTGCTGGGACACAGGACTGCAAGAGTCTCCTCCCCTGTTTGTAAATGCCCAGTTAGATTTAATAAGAGCAGCTATCAGCATTTAAGCACTCATTAAATAGTGGTCACTGTCCAAAGCACTTCATGTTCTTTGTCTTTTTTATACCAATTTCAAGAGGTGACTATTTCAGAAGAATGGAGGCTCAGAGAACTTGAATGACTTGTCTGGTGTCACAAACTTAGGAAGACGAAATCCCAGATTTGTATCAATGTCCATCTGCTTCCAGAGCTTGCAGTTGTCCACCCCGGCACCTGCCTCACAGTTATGGGCGGGGTCTGTGACTGTGACCTATAATGCCACTACCCCTGCTGCTGTGAAGGCCTGGATGGAAAGCAGAGGAGAGGGCCCCCCGAGGTTGGTGTCTTTGCCTTGGTGGTGGCTCGGGTGAGTGGCTCACTGACGTCTTCCCCAGCTCCACGACAGTCCATCAGAGACGGCACTGACAGAGCACAGCGAGCTTAGTGTTTACCTGGCCTCTCTCCTTCAGGGTAAAGTGCAGAGGTTATTTCTATTTCTAAACTTTACTTTTTAGAGATTGGAATAAATAAAAGTCCTTCATAGATGCAAACATTTTTCCTCCTGATTTGTACAGACAATAAGCATTGACAATAGTTAAGAAATGATTAGAGTCGATTATTTATCACATTCTTAAGTGATAAGACATTGTGATAGCTTAGTAGCAACCCTATAAGGAAGTCTTATTATTATAGGTATTTTACAAATAGCCATAATCATAACTAATGCATATGTGATAATTCAAAGCACTTTACATATATTAACTCAATCCTCACAAACATTGTAAGGGGTGGGTAATATTATCACCATTTACAAGTGAGGAAATTGAGGGCAGTGAATTTAAAGGACTTGCCCAAGGTTATTTAGTCAGCTAGTGGAGAAGGAATCCAAATGTGGGTGGTCCTGTGCCAGCATTTACCCTTGTATCTCTCACCATACTGCCTTCACTTCTGGTGTTTTCTAGGAACGTGGGAAGTGAGATTCAAAGGGAAAAAGACAGACACGGGGTGGGTGGAGGAAGAGGATATTAACACAGAGCTACTGTGACACAGCTGGCAATGGGACTTCAAAAAGAACGACCAAGTTACCCTTTTGGTGTTCAGAGTTGCTGAGGGCCAGAGTCTGATACATGTGCAGGCTGGAGCCACAGCGACACTCCCAGACTGCCTCCCAGGGCCCATCCATAAATATGCCAGGTGCTTTGCTAGGTGCACAGGATGCCAGGACGCATAACACAAGTTCCGTGGAAGGAAGTGTAAATTATTCCCCTGAAAGTTCCATAATTTGAGTCTATAAAACAAACTGATAATAGGTTAATAGGAAAAAAGGCATACAAATTCACACTAATGGGCACGGGGCTCAGGGCTCAGACAAATATGAAAGGCTCAAAGAAATGGCCAGGTGGTTGACACTCTTATTCCATCTTGAGGTTACAGAAAGAACAGGGGCGGGGAGTGGGGCCAGCCAGGCTATGGGAGGGAGACAGCAGGGAAAGGCCCCGGGCAAAATTGGTCTTGTTCAGTGATTGAAACCTCCCAGGCAGCAGCACTAGAAGAGCAGAGGGCAGTCTGTCGTGTTTCTCGGTCAGTCCTGGAATGTGCCCGCCTCTCAAGCTGTCCTCCGTCCGGACAAGGAAAACCTGGGAAGGCCCGTTGTGTCTGCCGTTTACTTTATTTCCTCTACAGCGGGAAAGCTTGCCTGCAGAGGGTTTCCAGGGCTGTTCTTGTGTCTGAGGCCCTCTGAATGCTACCTCGAAATATGTCAAAGGAGTATATTTTGGGGACAATGTTTTTGATTTCCTTTACCTGTTACGTAGCTAATAAGAGCTCCAAGGGGGAAATGGTCAGGCAACCGCAAACACAATGAAGGGCTTCAGGTACGTCTGGGCCGGGCAGAGACACAGAAGTGGTCAATTTTACCTGGATGGGAGGCGGAGAGAAGCGGGCTGGTAACATCTCACATGTTTGGGGATGAATCTAATTCCTGAGTGATTGTTGAAGCCACTGGGTCTCCTGACTGAAGGGGTTCCCTTTGCAGCTGGCAACGCTGCCCTGGACCTATTCCCAGCTTGTGAGACACAGGACCAAGGCACTGTTCCTTTCAGGTCTGCGAGGACACCGGCCTATGGCAGGTGCTCCTGGCGACAGACGCTGTCCACAGAGCTCGTGGTTCCTGGCCGAGGTGCGTGCTCCCCTCCACACCCTGGAGGACTCTGCGGACCCTGAGTAGAGCGTGGTTGTGCAGACCGCCATCCTTAGACCTGGGGGACCCACCCGCCTCCCACGGTTGCCGTCCCTTCTCTGAACCCTGTCTGCAGTTTGCAAACCCAGGTTTTGTTCTTGCTACCCGCCCAGTTATAGCCCACATGATGTCTGTGTTTGGGCAAGAACATTGACAAAAGTTGGCCTTCATTTTCTCTTTCTGATGCCCAGGCATGCTGTGTACGGTCCACACAGCCTACAATTTGCCCATATAAAGTGCGTGATTCAGTACCACAGGGCGACTGTAGTTAATAGTAGTGTATCTTATTCCTGAAGATCACTAAGAGAGTGGAGTTTGAGTGTTCTTACCACAAAAATGGTAGAAATGTGAGGTAATGCATATGTTAATTAGTTCAGTTTAGCCATTATACAATGTTATACATATTCCAAAACATCCTGTTGTACATGATAAATATATATCATGTACATAAATTATATTTTTGTCAATTAAAAATTAATTAAAAATAAAATGCATAATTCAATTTTTTTTTTGTATTTGTACAACCACTATTACAATCTAACTCTAGAACATTTCTGTCATGCCAGAAAGAAACCTCAGTCCCATTAGTGGTCCACTCTCGATTCCTCATTTGTTTATCCATTCATCAGCTGTTTCCATATTTTGGCGATTATGAATAATATGTGTTAGTTTTTGTCAGGATATATGTTTTCATTGCTCTTTGGGCACATACCTAGGAGTGGAATAGCTGGGTCGTATGTTAATACTATGTTTAACATTTTGAGGAACTGCCAAAATGTTTTCCACAGTAGAAATTTGTCTATTTTTCTTCATTGTGATTTTAGTATCACATCTAAGAAATTGCTGCCCAGCACAAGGTCATGAAAATTTACATCGATGTTTTCTTTTAAGAGTTTAGGTTTATACTTTTAGTTCTTACATTAAGGTCTTCGATCCATTTTGAGTTGATGCTTGCATATGGTATGAGGTAGAGATTCAAACTCATCCTTTTGCATGTGGATATCCACTTGTCTCTGCTATATTTGATGAAAAGACTATTTTTTCCCTTATTGATTCATCTTGGACCCATTGTCAAAAATCAGTTGATCACATATGTATGGATTTATTTCTGGACTCTCAATCCTTATGCTTATACTACTCTGTCTTGATTATTGTAATTACATAGTAATTTTAAAATCTTGGAAAAGTTTTTAAAATGTAAGTTCTCCAATTTTGTTCTTATTTTTCAGGATTTTTTTGACCATTCTGGGTCTCTTCCATTTCCATATTAATTTTACGATAAACCTGTCCATTTCCGCCAAAAAAGAAGGCCGTTAGAATTTTGAAAAGGATTTTATTGAATCTGTAGATCAGTTTGGATAGTATTGCCATCTTAATAATATTAAGTTTTCAATTCATAAAAATAGAAATTTTGTATGTCTTTCTACTTATGTAGATTTTCTTTAATTCCTTCCATCAATTTCTGGTACTTTTCAGTGTACAAGTCTTACACTTCTTTGGTTAAATATTTTCTTAAGTATGTTTCTTAAATTTTTGATGCTATTATAAATGAAATAGTTTCCTCAATTTTATTCCACTCATTACTAGTTATAGAGATAAAATAAAGTTTTATACATTAATCTTATATCCTGAAATCTTGCTGAATTGTAGTAGTTGTTTTTGTTTGTTTGTTTGTAGATGCTTCAGTGTTTTCAACATATAAGATCATATCATCTACAAATAGAGATTGATTTACTTCTTTCCTTTCAATCTGTGTGGGTTTTATTTCTTTTTATTGCCTAACTGTCCTGATTAAAACCTCCAGCACAATGTTAAATAAAAGTGGTGGGGAAGTTATTCTTTTTTTAAATATGAAAATAAATGTTTTATTTTTAAAAAAAATTTCAGAACATTATGGGGTTACAACCGCTTTGGTCTCATAAATTGCCTTTGCACCACCCGAGTCAAAGCTACAAGTGTGCCCATCCCTCAGACAGTGTGCACCACACACATTAGATGTGAATATAACCATTTTCTCCTTTCCCCTCCCACCTGCCCGACACTCAATGGATATTACTTCCATATGTGCACATAAGGACCAGTTAATACAAATCTAACGGTGAGCACATGTGGTGTTTTTCCATTCGTGTGATACTTAGAAGAATGGGCTCCAGCTCTATCTAGGATAATAACAGAGGTATTAGTTCACCATTTTTTGTGGCTGAGTAGTACTCCATGTTATACATATAACACATTATATTAATCCACTCATGTATTGATGTGAATTGTCCTGCTATAAACATTCTAGGGAAGATGTCTTTTTCATAGAATGTCTTTTTTTCCTTTGAGTAAATACCCAGCAGTAGGATTGATGGATCAAATTGTAGATCTACTTTTAGTTCTTTGAGCTATCTAACTCCATGCTAGTTTCCATATAGGTTGTACTAGTTTGCAGTCCCACCAGCCATGTATGTTCCTATCTCCTCTCGTCCACACCGTTTGTTGTTTTCGGACTTTTTGATAAAAGCCATTGTCAGTGGAGTTAAGTGATATCTAATGTGGTTTTGATTTGTATTTCCCTAATGATTAGAGATGTAGAGCATTTTTCATATGTTTGTTGGCCATTGGTCTATCTTCTTTTGAAAAGTTTATGTTCATCTCCTTTGCCCACTTTTTAATGGTGTTGTTTGATGTTTTTCTTGATGATTTGCCTGAGTTCTTTATAGATTCTAGTTATCAGCCCTTTATCAGATGTGTAACATGTGAATATATTCTCCTATTCTGTTGGTTGTCTGTTTGTTCTCGTGATAGTTTCCTTGGCTATACAGAAACTTTTTATTTTGATCAGGTCCCATTTATTTACTTTTTCTGTTGTTTTTGGGGTCTTGCTCATAAATTCTTTGCCGAGGCTGACGTCTATAAGAGTTTTCCAAAATTTTCTTCTAGAATTGTTATGGTTTCATGCCTTAGGTTCAGGTCTATCATCTTTTGCAAGCTGATTTTGTGAGTTGTGAGAGGTGCACATCCCATTTCAGTATGCTACATGTGGCTATCCAGTTTTCCCAGGACCATACATTGAACAAGGATTCTTTTCTCCAGTCTTTGTTTTTGTTTGCTTTGTCAAAGATCAAATGGCTATATGAGGATAGTTTTATACCTGGGTTCTGCATTCTGTTCCATTGATCTATATCTCTGTTATTGTACTATTTTCATACTGTTTTGATTACTATAGCCTTGCAGTATAGCTTGAAGTTTGGTAAATTGGTGCCTCCCAATTTATTCCTTTTGCTTAAGGTTGCTTTGGCTGTACAGGGCCTTCTCTGGTTCCATACGAAATATGGAATGATTTTTTCTAGATCTGTGAAAAATGATGTTGGTATTTTAATAGGGATTGCATTGAATCTGTAGATCACTTTGGGTAGTATAGACATTTTAACAATGTTGATTCTGCTGACCCATGAGCATGGAATAGTTTTCCATCCTTTTACAACCTCTGCTATTTCATTCCTCAGTGTTTCATAGTTATCCCTGTACATACTACTAGAAGTCCTAGCCAGAACAATCAGACAAGAGAAGGAAATCAAAGGTATCTATATGGGGGGCACAAGAGGTCAAACTATTGCTCTTTGCAGGTAATATGATCTTAGAAATATATATAGAAATATATCTAGAAATATCTTAGAAATATATCTAGAAAACCCCAGAGATTCTGCCATGACACTACTGGAATTGATAAACAAATTCAACAAAGTCTCAGGCTACAAAATCAATGTATACAAATCAGTAACATTCCTATACACCAACAGCAGTCAAGCTGAGAACCAAATCAAAGACTCAATACCTTTCACAATAGCAACAAAAAATATTCCTTTATTCTTATCTTCTTCCCAATTTTAGGAGGAAAGCTTTTAGTATTTTCCCATTAAGTATGTTAGCTTTGGGCTTTCATAAAAGCCTCTATATGGTCAAAGAAGTTCCCTTCTGTTACTAGTTTGTTGGTTGATATTATCATGAAGAGTGTTGGAATTTGTCAAATGTTTTGTCTTCATCTATTGAGATGATCAGTTGGGATTTGTCCTTTATTGATACAATTTAAAATACGTTAAATATAATATAAACTGGTATTTTTCATGTTAAACCAACCCTCAATTCCTAAAATAAATTTCACTTGGTCATGGATAGAATCATTTTTATTTGCTACTATATTCTATTGGCTAGTATTTTATGAGGATTTTTGCCTGTTTATTTATAAGCAATATTGGTCTGTAGTTTTCTTTACATGAAATATCTTCGTCTGGCTTTGAACAGAGTAAAAATACCTGTATAGAATAAATTTGGAAGTGTTCCTTCTTATTCTATTCTTTGAAAAGGCTTATGAAGGGTTATTCTTAATTCTTCTTTAAATATTTGGTAGAATGTACCCATGAAACTATCTGGTCTGGACTTTTCCTTGGGAACTTTTTTCATTATTCATCTTCTTCATTGTTTATGGGTATCTTCAGAATTTTAATTTCTTTTTGAGTCAGTTTTGGTGGTTGGTGATTTTCTAGAACTTTTTTCAATTCATCTAGGTTTTGTGATTTGTCGGCATATCATTGTTCATAGTGTTCCTTTGTAATCACTTTTACTTACGTAAGATCAGTAGTAATTGCCATTTTTTCATCCCTCATTGCAGTAATTTGAGTTTGCTCTCTTTCATTTTTTTATTGTCCAATCTAGCAAAAAGTTTGCCAATGTTGTTATCTTTCCAACAAACTTGGCTTCATTAATTTTTCTCTCTTGAGGTTTTATTCTTTATTTTCTGTGATTATATACTCTTTAATCTTTATTATTTTCTTCTTTCTGCTTGCTTTGAGTTTAGTTTATCCTTTATATATATATAT
>VSMD01111372.1:0-14998 GCA_008750895.1 Mirza zaza
AAAAAAAAAAAAAAAAAAAACCTGCTGAAGCAGCAATGTATTTGAAAATGTACCAACAGTTTGACGATTCATAAAGTTGTGTGAAGTTATTCCAGTAGTGGCCAAGATGAAGTAAACTCATGATAGACGATAGCTTGCCATGAAAATAACTAAAACTCTAGACAGAATGCAAAGAGAAATGATGTGAAGACTCTAAAAATAAACAATAACAGACAGATTGGGGAGGAAAGTCAAAAACTGAAGGAGTCCAGGATGGTGGTGAGTTAGTAGGGTTTTTAAAATCCTCCTTTATCTTTACATTTGATCTGAGAGCAGGCTAAGCCCCAGAACTGCGCAGAGGGCATGGATAGCAAAACTCTTAAAGAAACAATTTTTAAAGCAAAAGAATTGGGAAAATGAAACTGTTCATCTAAAGAATGCAGGAAAAAGCTGGTGGGTTATTTTGGTTTGTGTTTCTCTCCTGAACCTGCTCTGAGTTCAGCCCCAGTTGATCTGTTACAGCAGCGGAAACACCTAAAACCTTAAATGAAATGTATCATTCTGCATTCCTGGTGGGAATGCAAATGGTACAACCACTCTGGAAAGCAGCACTCTGGCTAAGCAATTGGCCCTCTGTGGTGTCACACCTGTACTCCTAGCTATTCAGAAGGCTAACGCAGGAGGATTCCTTAAACCCAGGAGTTCAAGGTTACAGTGAACTGAACCACTGAATTCTAGCCTGGGCAGCAGAGCAGCTTCTGACAAAACTAAGTATGCACTTACCACACAACTCAACATTGCATTCTTGGGTGATTATCCCAGAGAAATGAAAACATATGCTCCCATAAAAAATATATGGGAATATTCCTAGCAGCTTTATTTATAATAGCTCTAAATTGGAAACAACCCAAATATCCTTCAATAGAAAACTGTGGTACATACATTCCAAGAATACTACTCAATAAAAAAAAGGGTGTGGGGGGGGAAGTATTGATAAATGAAACAACCTGGACGGATCACAGGGGAATTGTGTTGAGTGAAAAAGCCCATCTCAAAAAGTCACATACTACGATTCCACTTATGGAATCTTTCTTAAATGACAAACTGTAGAAATGAAGAATAGCTTAGTGGTTGGAAAAGTTAGAAATCAGGGGGAAAGGGAATTGGTGAAGGTGACTATTATTATAAAAGGGATAGATGACAGATCCTTGTGATGGAATTGCTATATGCCTTTGGAGTTATGGTACTCATACAAATCTAACATAGAACGAAATACACACACAAATTAGTGCATGTAAAACGGGTGGAATTTGAATAAGGTTGGTAGATTTTATCAATAGTTATGCAAGATGTTACTACTGAGAAAAATTGAGTAATTGGAATTTCTCTGTATTATTTCTTATACTTGCATGAGAATGTACATCTTAAAATAGAAAGTAAGAAACAAAACAAAACAAAAACCTGTCTACGCATGTATAATAAATTTTCTCCTGAGCTTTGCCTTTCCTACATTTCAAAATTTGGGGTAGTTGTGTTTTCATTTTTATTTGTCTCTGGGTATTTTCTAGCCTTGTGATTTTTTTCTTTGAACCATTGGTTGTTTAAGAGTGTGTTGTTCAATCTCTACATACCTGTGAATTTTCCAGCTTTCCTCCTGTTATTGATTTCTAGCCTAATTCCATTGCAGTTTGAAAACATAGTTTGCATGATTTCAATCTTAAAAATATATTGAGACTTCTTTCATGGCCTAACATTTAATCTGCTGTTAACATTATATGTGAAGCTATTTTCTCATGACAGCATATATTTTATCCAATGTGACAATCTTTATCTCTTAATTGGTATTTGTTACACTTAACATTTATTACAAGCCAATCCTCAAACTGATATAAAATTTCAAAAGCCCTGCATAGCTGAAACATTCTTGACAAAGAAGAGCAAAGTTGGAGGACTCACATTTCAAAACTTACTATGAAACTGCAATAATCAAAAGAGTATGGTGGGTACTATCACAAGGATAGACACACAAACCAATGGAATAGAATTTAGAGTCTAGAAATAAACTCATACCTCTATGGCTAATTGATTTTTTTATATACAAATGTTTGTTTATGTCATAATATTCATAATACATTAAGTTGAATTTACATAAATAAAAAATAAAACATTTGGACATTCATTCAAGAACATAGACATATCTTTGGAAACAAAGAATAAACAGAAAATCCAAGTTTGCTTCTGATAATAATTAATATTTAAAACTCAATTTATATTCTAATGAATCTATTAGGTTAAGAACATTATGGATTGTTCTATATTATTCTGCAATGACTTCGTATAATATTTATACCAAGCAGAAAGCTCTTAGGTCTAAACACCAAGTAATGTTCTATTAATGTGTCTATGCAGAAGAGGTTTATTTGTCCTTCCCAGGATAGACTAGAGAATTGGCAGTGCGTTGGTTCACCACAGGACAGATACTCAGGACATCCTGATTCAGGAGAGGTGAAGGAGCAAAAGCTAGGTGCAGTGGCTCCTCAGCAGAAACTCTCATGAGTATAAATATATGGGATCCACCTTCAATATGTTAGAAGGATATTTTTCACATGGGCATATCCAAGAAAATCCACAGTTGCTTTAACTTGTAGTCCATGCAGAGGGCAGTTGGAGACCTTGTACTGGCAAAGAAGTATACTCCGTATTCCAGCTCTCAAACTCACAGTCCAGGATCCATGGTCTGGAGAGAGTTTGATCTTTCTTAGTCAGGGGGCAGATTTTTTGCAAACTCCCAGGCCCTATTCTTTGCTTTCACCCATGTTCACCCCCTAGTAATGACGGCTAGAGGTGATGCGAGGGAAGCCCAGGACACAGACCGCAAAGTCGAATCTCTCAGCAAGCTCTTCCTGATTCTGTTTGACATGCCCACCTTGGATGCCCCTGAGGTCATCAGAAATGATGTGGAAGTTGTTCCCCATGTGAACATCCAAGGTCACATCCACTTACAGATTCTACATCCTTGGGTTCATCTGTTGAATAGCTTTCAGTGGACCTCAAGTTCCTTAATATTGGAAACCAGCTTCCCCAACTGCCCATTGGGCCTAATTGCATTTTTCTGTGAAACCATCCAGCAGAAGAGACACAATAAACGCTCCCATGGGACTCCTTCTAGAGTGGATTGATGCAGTCGAGGCAGAAGATGTATCTATATTTCAGGTTCTTTGGTGTCTCAAGATAGGCTGAGCAGATGAGACTGCTTGGAAGAGTTCAGATATGTCAACATTTCTGTGCTAAAATCTCCTCTGTCCTCCATCCAGCTGCTTCTACCAGCAGCTCAGGCCTTGTGGGAAAGGGACATAGGAGCCCCTTTTATTGGCAAATTTCCCTTCTTTCCCTCTAGTCACACCCTGCAGTGCCTCTTCAACCTAATCAGATTTTGATTTAAGTATAACAGAGAATGTGGGGGTGGTATTTTTATTAATACATCATAGTTGTAGAAATTTTGGGGTATATGTAACATCTTGATAGATGTATACAATGTGTAATGATCCAATCAGGCATTTGATAATTGGCATAACCATCACTTCAAACATTTATCTTTTCTTTCTGTTGGGAACATTACAATTCTTCTCTTTTAGCTATTTTGAAATATACAAACAATTATTGTTAACTACAATTTCCCTACTGTACTATGGCTAATTGGTTTTTAACAAAGTTGCCAAGTTCATTTAATGAGGAAAGAATAGTGCCTTCAATAGATGGTGCTGGGACAGCTGGATTTCCACAAACAAAAGAATGAATTTGGATTCCTACCTCAGAACACATAAAAAAGGTAACTAACAATTGATCTATAATGTAAGCAACAGACTAAAAATGCAAAACTGTTAAAAGAAAACATAGGGGTAAATCCTTATGACCTTGGATTTGGCAATGGATTGGTTCTTAGATATAACACCAAAAGCACAAGCAACAACAATAAAACAAAAAAAAATCCAATCAAAATATGAGCAAAGAATTTGAATAGACATTTCTCCAAAAAATATATACAAATGACCAATAAGCACATGAAAAAAATGCTTAATGTCATTAGTCATTAGGTAAATGCAAATCAAAACCATAATAAGATACCACTGCATACCTACCAGGATAGCTGTAATTAAAAACAAACAAACAGAAAATAAATATAAGTGAAAATGTAGAGAAATTGGGCCCTGGTACATTGCTAGTGCACTTAAAAATTTGTCAAGTAAATAAAACTTATGTTAAGTGTTCTTACTACAATAAAAAAAAGAATGTAATATTGTGTAGCCACTGTGGAAAATAGTTTCCTCTTTTCTGAAAAAGATACTAAAGCCAGAAAGATACAAAGTATCAAAGCATCTATCAACAGATCAATGGATAAACAAAATGTGATACATGCAATGTAATATTATTCAACCATAAAAAGAAATGAAATTTTGATACATACTGCAACATAGTTGAGCCTTGAAAATATTATGCTAAGTAAAATAGGCCATATACAAAAGAATGAATATTGTATAATCCCACTTATATGAACTATCTATAATAGGCAAATTCCTAGAGACAGAAAGTAGATTAGACTTTACCAGGGGCTGGGGAGAGAGGGAAATAGAGAATTATTGCTTAATAGATACAGGGTTTCTCTCTGTGGTGATGAAAAATTTTGGAAATAGTCATAATAGTTGCACAATATTTTAAATATAATTAATGCCACTGAATTGTACACTTTAAAATGGTTAAAATGGAAAATTTTATGTTATATATAAATATATTTTACAGAGTTAGAGAACAGATCTTCAGTTATTTGGGTTGGGAGATGGGAGAAAGATTCGTTTACAAAAGATCGGCATGAGAAACTTCTTAGGGTGATGGATTTGTCATATGTTTTGATTGTGTTGGTGGTACACAATTCTGTGCATTTGTCCATACTCACAGAATTATACACCAATACCTGTGAATTTCATTGTGTGTAAATTTTAAAAATTTGATCTACTCCCCAAAAGTAGAAATGATTTAAAAATAATTTATGGAAATATAATTCTTTTATCCACCAAAATAACCAATTGATAGGCTTCAATAATTTCCAAAGAGGTTTCCATTTTTGTGTGATGCATTTTTTATTTTACTGGGACTGTTTCCTTACAATGCGAAAATAGTTCCAAATGACATAAAAAATGTACGTTTCATTTGTGGGAACATTGGGCATCCTCCCAGCTTCTAACTGTAGTTTACAGAACATATACCAATATAGCATTCATGAAAATTAAACAAGAATATTATTATTAAGTACCACTTCAAGTCAAGGGAATTTCATGATTTTCTGATGTGGTGTGTTGGTTCAATCTTTAATAATTGACAGGCCAAGCCCATCATCATATTTAAAACCTTTACTTTGCCTCAGGTTCAATTCTGTGCCTGTTAAAGGACACTGGCCATTGGTCCTCTGAGCTTGCCATTAATCATTTCTGAATTTATGCCACTAAAATTTTTAGTAATTTTCATACAATTGAAGAACTGCTCTATTTTTTTTCACTAAAATAAAACTCCAGCTCTCTTCTTTACTCTGTTTCTTCCTGAAGATTCATGAGCCACATTATCTGTAACTATTTCTGATTTTCCATATTAGAAGCAATCATTTTTCTCCTGATGTATTTTTAATAAGTTCAATAGTGAAGAGTATTACAATTTCAGTTCTTTCAAAGTGTCTAAAGTGAATAGCGGCTATGTCTGTCATAACTGTCTCTAAAACTTTGAATTCTTTACCTGATTAGGGTTCAGCTGCTAGCAACTTCTGAGACATTCCTTTTCTCAGGAAATCTTTCTACATTCCATATTTCAATTCCACTAAGTCCCCCTACCTGTTCTCTGCTGCAGAATTTTTACCACTGATATAGAATTCCTCTACACTGCTTCCTTGGATTTGATGTTTCCAGACATGTCAGGATATGTATAAGTTCAGAATCAACACAATCTATTCTTTATTTACCATGATTTCTAATTTCCCAAAACCAAAAATCAAACTTTCATAACTAATAGAATCACATTGAAGTAAAAAATGTTCCATTCAATGACATATGGAAATGCCAATTTCATCATTGTTCTCACAGTAACCACACAAAATGAGATTTGTAGTTGTAGGTATGAATGAGCTTGGATGATTTGTAGTAAATATGTTATCTTTACGGCAATCCCACTGGAAAGAAAATGCATGTGTATTCTTTTCCTGTAGGTAAGATTAGTTTTATTTGAAACATTGTTCACCTAGCTGAAACTGTGCACTGTGATTTACTCTACTTCACATATGGATTTTACAGTTATAATCTAATGGTAATAGAAGCAGAGTTATCAACATTTACTAAAGGCCTTGTAATATTTTCCTCTGTCTTCTGAGGCATAGGCCTATTAGAATGTATTTACATCTTACATTTGAAACCTTTTAAGTTATACATTACATATTCATAGGTTTTAAATTATCTGCAACTACTTGAAATAATGTGGACAAATCTTATGGTTCCTCTTGGGTACTTAATAGTACCTCCTCCCATCAGGATTTAAACTAAGGTCCATGGCTAGAAATAAAGTCTACTTTTACATTCTTTCTGCATTTGTCATGGATATACATACTCCACAACACCACAGGCATTAATGTAAAATAAAATAAGTTTTGTTGGGGAAACTCACAAGCTGGGTTGCAGCAGAGTACATGACTCCTCCATTCTCTTGGCACTGAGTAGAGAGGCATGCTTGGGTAGAGGGCAGCTGGAGAGCCTCTGACCTTAGCTTCTAGCATTGGGCTGTTTTCCTATTTCCAAACTGCTGTACCAGCTGCTTGCTAAGCTACAAAAAGACCTTGAAGTGGGGAGGTAAGCCTCAGAGCCATCCAAATAATTTTCTCCTCTGTCCACACCCTGGCCATTGGTGGCTCATTCAATATGTCTTTTGACTAGCTCTCACGGATTCTGGGTCAGAGTGATTCTCGCCTATTTGCCTCAGAGGTCTCCTTGCAGCTGCGACAGATAGCAAGCTACTGCTTGAAACAACTGTGAATGATTATTTTGGCCTTTTCATTCATACCTGAAATGGGGAATCCATACTACCACATTCTTTCTGGGGTCAGCTATTTGTGACTGAGGTCTGTCATTCCTCTGAGTTAATGAGCCAGGCTATATATTCACTTTTATGAAAAAAGGTTCTGCAGGGACTGAGAAATCACATCTTTGTTATTGAAAGCAACCTATGGGTAAAGAAGAAGGTAGTTTTACAACCACAAGAGGCAACACTACTGTCTAGATTCATGCCTTTCCAGGTATTCTCAATGTGAGCAACATACACTGAGCATCCACTGACCACGGTCAAACACTACCCATCCACCGACCAAGGTCAAACACTACCCATCCACTGACCAAGGTCAAACACTACCCATCCACACACCCAGGTCATTACACTGTCCATCCACTGACCAAGCTTGTACACTGCCCATCCTCCCACCCAGGTCATATATTACCCATCCATAGAACAACACCAAAGCAAACATGAATTTAAAAAATATTGAAGATGGCCAGACTGTTTATCCTCAGATTTTCCTGGCTTACTACCCTATAATTCTTGAGTACACTATTGCTCAGCCAAGATAGAGAAGATAGAGTAGTGTACAACTTTTCAAGAGCAGCAGGTAGCCAGTCCAGCCAACTTTATCAATGTAGTTAATAGAAAGTCTAGAAAAGATAGCAAATAGAGGATTCTACTAATGTCAAGAATTTTTTTCCTACTGGGCCCCCGAGTCAATTATGGTGGCTCTATTAATATGGTGAGTGCAAGCATGGGTACCACAATCAGTAGTAGAGATGATGGTCACACATGCCTCATTCGGTTTTTCAGCACAAAAGATTTCTTCTAAATGTGGTCACTTTACACAAACATGTGTAACATTGAGCTCCTTATTAACTTGTTCTGTTTCAATGGGAAATGGCTGCTAAAGACAGCCCTTTTTTGCCTTTTATAGTCCAATTGTGGGTGACCCACAGCTGGATTACATATTTAAGCTGTAATAATGTGTTATGCATCTATGTAGATGTTTATTTCAGCTGATTTCAGATGGGCTGCTCCATGATCAAGTGAACAAGGGTTTGATTCATTGCATGGAATTACCAATACTGTGGGTTACCAACAACTTACCATCACTCTGTTTGGTAGATGGCCATGGTATTTCATAGGATTTACCCACCTTGGAGAAGAGATGTTTTTAATAAGTGACCCATGCCCTCTAGGAAAGTAAAAATTCTTGCTGACAAAACCCTTACTGCATTAGCAGAATGGATAAAGCTGTAGGTGGGCTATCTTCTGAGAAATGAGTAGGAAGTTGCCTGTTCATAAAGTTGAGTAAGACTCACTCAGAAACCAACCCTAGCTGTTGATTGTATCATGTCCATTTTTCAACAGATCATTTTCAGGTGTGCGTTTTCATATGGGATTTATGGTTAAGTAAGAATACTTTGCAGGAAAAAGTCATAATTCTTTGTTTAGAAAAAATCATTTGCCTTTAGTAGGGCCCAATCCCAAACTATCAACTATTGCTAAACATCAGAATAAAGTTCTCTTATACAAAAACCAGAAACCGCTGTATACAACTGAGGTTTTTGTTTGTTTATGTTACATTTTCCCTTTGTTTATTTTTGCTAAGGCTTTAAACAGCTCTAAGATTCATCTGAAGTCATTGAAAGACCAAGAATAGGGCTTTTTTTTTTTTTTTTACAGATTTGGGGAGTTTCTCAAGATTGTGGCCTGCCAATCAAGTTTGTCCACTTATCTGGTGCTCTGGGATACAGAATTTAGTAAAATGTCCAAGTATAGAATTCATTTATTTCCAATATTCAAAGAGGTCAAACAATTGGTGGGCCTCTTTATCTTCAGTGGGAGATAGAAAGTCTAGAAAATTGTGCTTTAGAAACTGTGAAATGTCTCTGAGGATTGTAGTCTAGTTAGCTCCCAAGGTTAGTTGTGTAGCAGAGGCTTGGGGTCAATTTACTTTCAAGGCCCCATTCGTATTTAGTCGCTTGGGCTTAGAAGCCATGCGATGTAATTAGAAGAGATTTTTCAGTGGGGACCACTATCAAAATATCATCAATATCCTGGAAAGTTTAGACCTCATCTATTAGTGCACATGGTATTCGGCTTTGTCCAATCCCTAATGATACTTCCCAGGGAAGCTTGGGAAAGTAAAAACATATTGCATTACTTGTCAAGTAAAGACAGACTGATATGTTTTTTTTTTTATTATTTTTTATTAAAGGGGTATGGTAAAAAAGGGCATTAACAATGCCCAAGGTTACATATAAAATATCATTTGTGACAGCTATCTGCTCAGTCATTGTAATGAAATGCTTTATTACAAGAACAACGGTTCCTTCTTTATAAGCCTCAGTAGTCCACAGTGTGTACGCAAGTACCAGAGATTTTAATGACTTTTCACTGGCCAGAATGGGAGATTGTTTTATAGCACCTCTGCCTCCAATGATGCTTGGATAAGGAGAGTACATTTCTTTTTTCCTTTTCATGAGAGATGACATCGTTTTGATGTTACAACCATCCACAAGCTTTAAGCTTTCTAGCAGCTCTGAGCCATGCATTCAGCAACTAGAGAAGCCACCCACAGAAGTTGCAATGATTAGTACGTCCATGTACCCATGCACTGAGAGCACCCACATTCATGAAAAGGAAGGTTAACACAGAAGAACTAGCGCAGGCTGAGCATTCTCCCCTTCCAGGACCCTCCCCCAGCAAAATGATTAACGGCTAGTTAAAATGTGATTTACTCAAAATTCCCTTAAATGTAATAATCCAGATTTTCACATCAGTGCATTGAGTTGTCTGCATATTTCACTGTGTAGGCAGCCAAATACATTCCAAGTGTTTATGTCAGGCAAACAGTATGGATGCATTTCTGAGCAGCCCTTGTCTTAGCTTATTCATAGTTTTTTTTTGTTCTCTAGGAGAAGTCTCTACCTTTCCTCCACCAAAGTGTTGCTAGTTTTTGTAATATTCCTAAATCTCTTGGAAGCCCCCTCATGCTCAGAGACCACCACTGCCCTCTGCAGAGCTCCTCTCTGTAACCATATGAACGCTCTGGCTTTAGCGGATTTACACTGAATGGGATACTTCACTCCCCAGCCTACACCCCCTCCCACCCTACCATCCCAACTTTCCTGAGGCCCACTAGTTAATGACAGCCTTATTAATTTATCTTATCTTTCCAGGCAAATCCTCCCTCTGAGATTTCAGAACATGGATTTTGCTGCCACCTCCCCCTGCATAAATCCGAACAGATACTACAGAAAATCTAATTGATGATAGAATTTGGAACACACCATGGTTACCTCACCCAATCTGAGTCTATGGAATATTCAATGACCAACCTTTCCACTTTCCTTTCCCTAAGAAGGAATATAGTTGAACTCTGCTATTTTCAAAAACATAAAGCCCAGAATGGAGTGTTGCTTGTTCCTGCATGGTTGCCTGTTATTATGCAAAAGAGTCATTGACTTACCACTCCAAATGTAAGACAAAAAAGGTTTTCTGAGGAAACTTAAAAGCAGTGAGATAGGTGGGGTGGGGCAATTGAAGTCTGTGTTCAATTGGCTTTACCCATAGAAAATGTAAACTTTCTCATATCTTTATAACAGGAGATAGTTTTATATCTTGGAGCAAGATATCCTGCCTGATTTAGGCTCCCCCTCTCAACCAGAGACTGGGAGATGGAAACACTGTCTTCTTTGGTGATTACATCTCAAAGGGGTGGCTCCCAGATCCTTGAGAAAGACATTGCTGGGCTGTGAAACTGGCAAGAAGCTTTCAAAAGATTTATGTCTCAAAGGAGCACAAAAAGAATTTACAAGTCTTTAAAGTAAATGCTTCTTAACTTTAGGCAGCCTCTAGAACTGATTCTTTGGATTCATCCTGACCAGCGTCCTCAATGTACTGAGTCTCACACATTTTCTACAAAGATACCAAATGTTAAAAACTGATGTTTTTCTTATAGGCCACCCAGGAGTCAAGCACAAGTCAATGGGGCATTTGGATGAAAAATCCAGATATACTGGAAAATCAAAAGTGGTAGATGAGCACATGAAGCCAAGTAGAAAGGGAATGGGACATGCCAACCACCCCTCTCCCCGTCTTGCCCACTCACCATAGTCAATTAAAATCAGTTGACACATTTGCCATTTATCACAACCACAAATGTAGTAAGTCTATCTATGCTCAATGCTGCCATTTAACTTGTCAAGTCGCGGAAATAATCCTCCCATCAGTCATTTCCTTAAAAATTTTAGTGGCTCTGTCTGGTCATAGTTGTCTGCTCTCAGTTCTTGGTGTGCTCTTGGCCAAAGAATGATGACCCTCACCAAAGTAAGGAACACATGAGGTGAAGTTTATCGAGTAAAGTAAGATACAGACAACAAACAGGCCCCTGTTGTAAAAGGAGGGCCCTGATTATGGTCTGGGGTTTTGTTTTATATTGCCTAAGCTGGGTCCTCCTTGTGGTTCAAACATCGCCATCAAACCACTTTGATAGACAGTTGGAAGTTATATAACCTGAATCTTACTGCTCATGAGGCTTTCCCATGAGCCTCTCTGAAAGCCCATTTTGGGGGTGAACTACAATGTAGATTTAAGCTAATGACATGATAATTAGCCTTAGATTGTTCTAGGTCACCTACCAGACCCTACTGTGCCTGTGCTGCTTGGCCCACAGGCTAGGGAATCCTCTGTATACTTTTGCACTTGGTGAGCTAAGTTCTGATTGGCAGATTGATAGGCCATTCCCACCTCCTCGAGGTGTGGCAATTGCTCGGGGTGTCAGCCTTTGTGCCCGGGAAGGCTGTAAGTCCCTCACTGTCTACCTAATAACTCTTCCCAACTGAAGAATAAAGTCACCACCAAACTCTAGGGGGTAAAAGGCACGCCCTAGAATTGTGCTTTATAGTGAAAATGTCTAACACATTCTTTTCAACCATTCCCTGACTGAAGCTGCCCTCCTACCTTACAAAAGATCTTAATCATGAACCATTACAATATTATTATTTGAAGCAAAGAGAATTTTCACTGTTATAGTCAAAGTCTTTCTTCTGATCTTTCTTATGAGCAGAATGTAATCTCTTTTGGGATTAGATGTGGTGCATTCATCTTTATTGTTCACACTACTTATAGTATAAAGCCTGGCTCTGGGTTTACCATCAATAAAAGAGTGCTAGATGAGTGAAAATCATTGTAAATGAAGGAGTGGATAAATGACTATAGAACAACTAGTTGGAAATAACTTATAATACTGATAAGAGAAATGCAAATCTACACTGGAAGGGATCAAAGGAACAGTATTAACTTGCATTAACTAGACTGGACCACTGAGTTAATGAACCTAGATTCACCCTACCAGATTTACAAAAACACCTATATGTATGCTTGGCAAAGATGGCATAAAACCAAGGACTCTTTTATCTTATTTATCTACTTCATTGGAAAGTAGTAAAATGCATTCTGTTTCCTGAAATCCTTTTCCTCCACAATCTTTTTCAGTCTCTGGTATTGATTGATCTTCATCAGTTTTAGCCTTGAAATGATAAAAAGGGTGGAATATAAACAAAGAGCTGCCTCCACAATTTAGGTGGAGAACATTTATCAGTGTGAACAGTTCTGACTTAAAAGCAGTAAGGAAGAGTAGTCCCCCAATGCCCAAGTATAGTTCTCAGCTTTAATGAAAAAGAGACAATTAGAACAAAAGCACTTGCTCACTTCAAGTCACAATTCATCAAGCTGTCAAAGACAATAAAATGCTACATACCTAATCTTTCCTGTTAACCATAATGTAGGCAATGCAATTACATTGTTGCAGCAAATTGGCAAGAATTAGAGGAAGAATTAATGTAAAAACCTTGTGAAATTTTCTGTTCCAGTAAATGGTGTCATTCATATTTTAAAATCTGGTAAAAATATATATATTAAGTATTAAGTGAATTAGCAATAAATACTTCGTATTAAACCAATTTTCTTTCTCAGCAGTTTTAGAGATATATTTTTAAGCATATAAGCAAGGAAAAATCAATTAGTACCACTAAAGCCCACAATTAAAATTAAAACCTACTGATAATTTTATGTGAAATAGAAGATAGCAACACAAATACTTTATCATACATAGAAATAAAAGATGATAGGTAAACTTAACTCCAAAAGTGGTCAGAATGTTTTAAGCATACGTTTTCTAGAAGCGGTATATCCATGTGCACACAGAAGAAGAAATTGCAGCTGACTATGAAATTATATGATTGAACATAAAAAGTCTTTTCTAAATGACCTCTGTTTTCAAAACTCAGCTCTTGGCACTATGAGGAACATAGAAAAATAAAATAAGCCTCATGCTAAATGTACAAACATTAATTGAGGACATATTAATGCCAGGCCCACATATTGAAAAGATGAGAAGTGTTGTCATATCTGACCTGGAAGAGCCCCAAATCCTCTAAGATATATAAACAAATCATTGCAGTTTATACTCTACTTTTCACATAGGGCAAAAAAAAAAAAAATATGGAAGATACTTATTTTTACTTTGGATCTAATCTTGCCTTAAGTCTCTATCCTACATAGCAATAACGAGAATGATTCTCCAGGTTTGTTTGACATTCTCATTTCAATTTATTAATTATTCAGTTAATTCATAGTTTAACAGCCATTACTGTTGTTTTTTTGCTTCCACTTTTTTCAACAAGAAACCAATGCACATATGAAGAGGTTGGGCTCGCAGGACTTTGTGGACTTGGACACTCTCTCCAACCTACATCCTGTCCTCTGAATCCTGTCTACTCTTGCTGTGGGTTCAGCAAACTCAGTGCTCCTTTGCTGTCTCATAGCTCAATTCTTGCTGCCATTTGGGTTCTGTCTGTGTTCTTATGGCCTTGGCCATGTGTATACTTCTCACCAGATTAAACCTCCTCCTTTTTTCCCCTCACACTTTAAGCTCATCAGCCAGCAGTATCAACCATTTGCATCCTTCCCAAATCATGGAAGAATGCCTCTATCTACCACTTAAACACACATGAAAACCACAATTAGTGCTAACACCTTTGCTTTCTTTCTCACTCTCTCTCTCCTTGCTGAAATAGAATACACATGCATTTCGACTCTGATATAGCCGCCCCATGTTGAATTCTCATTTTAGAGTTTCAAATGGGATTTAGAAAAAAAGCATCCCCCCTTTTTCCCTATTCCTCAACAAAACACTCTCCAACTTCTTTCTCATCTATTCTGTAATTCCCATCCTTCTCTAGAGAAAAAGAAGAGCTTTCTGATGTTATTTTATGTTAGCAGATATGTACCATATGATATATTGTTTTTATGTTTCTCCCAGGGGGTTTAAAGTCACATAGTTTAACCCTAATTATGGGCAGGGTTCAGGGAGAACAAACACTTCTTTCTGGTATGCAAAACATTTACAGACATTTCTCATAAGTATTGTCCCTGTTAGACTCATAATTGCATTACATGTATGGCACATGTATGGCACAATGTCAATGCTGTAAAAGCATAAATCAGAAAGATTACATTAATTGAGGAGACTGAAGAGGGTTTGAAAAAGAGCACATTTGATTAAAACAGTAAGGATGAGCAGAATTTCCAAAAGTTGAAATGACAAATTCTAAAAATCAATGATCTCTCTCTCTCTCTCTCTCTCTCTGTGTATATATATATATATATATATATATATATATATCTCATAACAAATGTATTTATTGACCAACAAAATGTAAGAATTCTGTGGTAGACACATATGTGTGGCCCAGAGACATCCCTTCAAGAATAGACTTGCTGGCCGGGCGCGGTGGCTCACGCCTGTAATCCTAGCACTCTGGGAGGCCGAGGCGGGTGGATTGCTCAAGGTCGGGAGTTCAAAACCAGCCTGAGCGAGACCCCGTCTCTACTAAAAATAGAAAGAAATTAATTGACCAACTAA